>CAUYSK010122943.1:0-16256 GCA_963575035.1 Avahi laniger | reverse complement strand
GTGAGCCACCGCACCCGGCCAAAAAACATCACTTGAGTAAAAAAAAAATCCTATAAAATTTGGTTCAAAGTTTAACTTCTTATGTTCAATTGAAACCAGAGTGTTTAAATTCACAGTATGTTTCATCATCCTTGGGTATTTCTGTGTTATTTGTATGAATACTATAAGTTTTACTAACAAATACTGCTTTCAGCATACACGTGGAGATTTTCTAGTTATTGTTAAATAGTAGAGAAGGTATGTTGTTCCCTAAAGTGCTAAGTTATCAGTGGGTTATTTGTTGTTGTTCCTTTTCTGCCGTTTCTTGTTGGTGAATTGTATCCTGTGCTGCTTGCTGGATTTTCTCCAGTTTTTCCAGAGTCAGAGATTTTAAGGGTAAAAGTTTGGGCTTACACAGCACCATTGTGGTTACATCTTCCACAGACAATTGCCCTTGTTTTGGAAGAACTTCCCGGAACATTGACTTCACTTCCGCCATATCTTAATTACTGGATACAGTTAAGATTTTCCTCACTTTGCAACTCCGGTCAAGAATGGGCACCTCCTGGGGCGCGGGGCGCGGAGGCTATTCCCACCCTTCAGCCATGACCCCATTCCGGTACATGTGTTTTTTCAACATTAACATGACATTTGAAAAAATGTCACATGCTCTCAAATGATTGAGATTTATTTTTGCTTATGGAGAACATATCAATGTTTTTTGATCATATGAGTATTTGGACCCATAACAATAACTCTAAGACTTATCAAGAGTTGTGGCCTACAGATTTGTCACCACTGCTGTACAATTTAAAAAAAAGAAATGGCATTGACTTGGAGACAGGGAATCCTGGGTTTTAGTCTGAACTCTGGTCCTATTAAATAATCCCTTTCCTCTGTCTGGACCTGTTTCTACATCTGTAACAGGAAAAGTAGAATTATATGATCCCTTGAGTCTCTCTACATTTTGATACCTGTAGTTCTTGTAGCAATAGGAACCTTCTGAATACTGCGTAGGCGACAGCTTGCAACCCCCTCACAGGTGCACATCTAAGGTCATAAATTTCTTCCATGGGGATGCCTGCCTCTGCTTCAAAGGCACCCCATGGCTCTCACTCAAGCTTCAGCATTCCTTTAAGGAAAAATAAAAGATGATTTCTGTTGCACCATTTCTGCAAATTGGAGCTATCATGTTGTGCAGACCACCTGCTTGAGAGCTATCAGAAAAGGGAAAAGGAGTATGCCACATGCAGGAAGCCCCATGCTTGGCCGCAGGACTGGGAGCCAGCATGCCATTCCCTAGCCACTGTGCCATATCAATCAACTGAGCATCAGAATTGCACAGTGTGCCAGCGCTATTTGATTCATTTCCATGACTATATTTGGATTTAAGCACAGCCTTGGGAAAGTTTCTTGAAATTCTTAAGATGGCGTCATCAAGCCATGATGCATGATTCTTGGTTTGACTGATAGAAAACAGATCCCCTGATATACTGGAGAATTTCAAACAAATATACAGAAGTGGAAAATGGTAAAATTATGATTAGTAAAAGGGATATGAGTGATCTGATAATAATGGAAAATTGTTTGGGAGAATGATGGGGCATAAGAGAAACCAGAATTTCCACTTTTTCCAAATATCCTGGGATGCCATGTCTAGTTGGTACAGGGTAATTCAGGACATTAAATACTGGGCCATATAATTATAACATTATCTCAGGGTTTTTTTAATGCTTTTATTATTACAGAAGTAATACATGCACATTTTAAAGACCAGAAAATAAAAATATAAATAAAAACCTTGCATTACTACAACCCAGAGATCACCACAATTAACAACTTATTGCACATATATTTTTTTCTTTTACCAAAATGGAACCATGTGGTAAACATTATTTCACAATCTGCTTTTTTATTCAATGGCCTCCATTCTTCCAAGGTTATGAGTTTTTATCTCATCTAAACCCAAACCATATTCAAATATCACCAATGGACGCACTAATGCCCACTACAACTGGCTTTCCAAACTGATTAGGCATTATTCTGTTTCTTAACCTAGATGGTGGTTAATGAGTGCTCACCTTATAATTATCCATTAAGCTGTACATTAATATTTTATGCACCTTTGTATAGGTAGATCATATAATATTAATATATGCACACTATATATAGTATATAAGAACATGTTTCATAACAAAAGAAAGGGGGGAGATATCAGACACTTTTGTATGATTATTATTGTATTTTTGCTGGCTCTTTTCATTTAGTTTTTTCCCTGTTGCATGATAATGACTTATTGTAGAGCCGGTTGTTCTGCAAGAGTTCATATGCTAATGGCTACACCCCACTGATTTCAGATGCTACACAAAAACAACAGACAAGTGACCTAATCTCCAGCTGCTTTCATTTTCATGTTTTTTATTTGTTAGTTTAGGAATAATTACATTTATCCCACAGAGGAATGACAAAAAGTAACCAACGTTTTTGTTTATAAGGAACTTAATTTTGTTTTGTTATTTTGTATTCTAATAAAAATTTAGGTGTAATTTTATGTCAATTTAAACTTGGCTCTAAACCAAAGAAAAGAAAAGACTTCCTTAGCACAGTGTTAAGAAATCTTTTTCATATAATGGCACCCATAGAAAAATGATAATATTTGTACAGTGTAGATCAGGTAAATGGATAAGTCTGTTTGAAGACGGAGGGGATCCATATTTTGAAATTCCTGTAAGCACCCCAGGGCCACCCATGGCACAGCAATTGGGTAGTCCTGCCTTACCCTGCATTTGTAGCAACAAAATACCTTTCCCTTTTCTCATTTCTCTCAGTCTAATCAAAGTCAAATTGGGCAGAGTTACATCTAAAATGAATCCATCTTATAACTACTCACCATTCCTACAGATGCTGCTTTCTCAAAGCCTCAAAGCCTTTACTCAGGTGCGTTTTGTGAAGTTTATTTTTGTTTTTGCTTTTGTTTTTGTTTTCCAATGCCTGTCCCAACCTCATTGCTCCCTCTCCCAGGGGAAAAACATATCCTAGCATATCTGTGAAAGTACTCTTCAAACGAAACTTTCTTTATGATACCTTCTCGATCAGAATTAATCGCAAGTTCAAAACCAAACTCATCACCTGCTCCCTCCTCTCTATCTAAATCACTGCCACCATCATTATACACCTAGTTGTATGATTCAGAAATCTAGAAATTCCCTTTAATATTCTCCTCGTCATTCTCCAACATCTAATGAGTCCAAGGTCTATTGATTGTCTTCTAGATATTTCTCAAATTGGTTTCCTTTGCTTCAACCCTGATATTGTTGCCTTATGAGTTCAATCTGTACTCTCACTGGAATCCCTGCAAGAACTACTGACTGCATCCAGTTCCACCTCTGTCTGAGGTTGTCCACACTGTGCAGAGTGACCTCCTAAAACAGACATCTGATTTCAATTGCCTACTATAGTGACCAACTGTCCTGGTTTGTGCAGGTCTGAGGGGTTTCTCAGGACGTTGGGCTTTCGGAGCTAATGCCCAGGAAGTCCAGGCAAACCAGGATGGTTAGCCACATACTTGAAAGCCTTAAATTCCTTTAGAATGGCATACAAAGTTCTCCCTAATGTTCCCTACACTGTCTTTTCAGCCCCAACTCTTTGTTCTCCTCATCCCACTCTACACACACTCATTTATCCCCTGGACACCAGCTTTGCCAAGCTATACTCAGTTCTCTGAATGGAATGTGCTTTGTTCCTTTACATCTCAATACTTTTGTACATTGTGTCTCCTTGACTTAGAATGTCCTTCACCTTATGTGGGCTTGCTGGTAAACTTCTATTCATCCCTCAAGATTCTTTTCAATTGGCACTTTTTCACTGAAGTCATCCAGGAGTCAGCTGTAGTTTCCTCTAGGTTCTCACGGCACCTTGCATATATTGGTATCAAAGCACTAGCCCGCTGACCTCTAACCTCTACCAAATATTGAGACATAAGACTTTTCTTTGTATACATAACATGTAGCACAGAGAATTGCACATAACAAGTGCTCAATAAATGAAGGAAGAAAAAAGGAAGAAAGGAAATAAAATATGTTGACAGAATTTACCTAGATCATTTGCCTTCTGTACAAAATTTGTACGTGAGTTAGCTGAATAAAATATATGCTTTTCCCATTAGAGTCCTAACTCCTTGAGGCAGGAACAGAGTTTTACATACTTTGTTTTGTCTCTACAGTATCCAGGCTGCAGGGACTCATTACATTTGTTCAATCGATATGGTTTGGCTATTGTCCAAGACTGAGAAAAGACAGATGACATGAAGGTCTTTGCTGGGGCATATGTCAAGAGGGATTGCATGGATGTACAAATGTGGTCCAAAGGTACTAATTGAGTGCTACCCCTTACTGAGTGTGACTTCCATATATTTCCCTTTACAGAAGTCACTGTTTCTCTCAGGGAGAAACATCCCTATTGCTAAATAAAAAGACAAGAGTATAGAGAGTTGCAATCTCCCACCTAAACTAGGTTCTGGAAACTCTTGAAACAGCTCTACCCACAACTAGGCAATGAGTTCTCTGCCCATTATGAGAAAACGATTCCTCACTCAATGATCATATAGCCCTTATTTCTAATCTATAAGTAGATATCTATACCAATGCGCCTAAAGGTGAGGCTACCAACCACATGTATCAGAATCACATGAGCACTTGTTAAAAGGTATATTTGTGGGCCATCACCCCCAATTTTTGAGGAAGGACCAGAGGACCCGGGCATTTCCAGCTCAGTATCTCAGCTGATACTTATTACAATGGCATTTGGAAACTTCTGATCAATACAGCAAAGGAGACTCCCATTTGGACAGACAATATTTCTTCTGTCAAATGGTTATTGTAACAATTAGATAATATGTTTTCTATAAAATGCATACATAATGCCTGACTCATGACACCTGCTCAGTATTTATTAGCCAATACTGTTTCTACACTTTGAGTCCCCTGTTAAGAAGTACATGTCTTTTATATCTTTGCATTCACCGTGGCATTTGAGCATCCAGTATGCAAACTTATAGATGATAGGTCCCCAAAAAATTGAATTACACAAAATTTTGAATGATTTTGAATAAGGCTACGGGGAAAACTAAAAACAAGATGCCATTTGTACCTATCACATGTTGGTACATATCACATCTTTGGCAAATGCTGAAAGCTGACCAGAGGGCAGTTATAAGGACATTCTTGTACAAAACTGATAGAACCCTCCATAAAGTGGAGTACATTTTCTGGAAAGCAGTTCAGTAAATTTGTCAAGAGCCATAAAAGTATTCATAATTTTTAATGCAGTAATGTAATTATTATTTATAGGAATCTATCCTAAGAAAATAATCTGAAATGAAAAGGTATAATTCTATGGATATTTCTATACACAAGAGTAAGACATACACCTGCACTAGAAAGAACTCAATTGCCTGACACTAGGGGAATGGTTAAGTAAATTATGACACCTCCTCACAATAGAATATTATTCAATCATCAAATTAATGTTTATAATAAACTTTAATGATATAAGGAAATATTTATAGCATATCAAAGTGAACAAAAGAATTTATACTTTGAGCCCAATAATGTAGAAAAAAATGTATGGGAAAAAAACTTGAAGAAAGTTCTCCAAATGTTAACAATGATGAAATCATAAGTAATATTTATTTCCTAATATTTTTCTGTGCTTTCAAATTTATAAATAATGAAATATATTTTAAAATAAAGTAAAACAATGATCTTTTTTAAAAAGTAAATGAGATTTCCACTTCTGGAAACATGGAATAGATTTACTTTTTCCTATTTCTCTCAATAAGTTCAACTAAAATTTGTGGACAACATATAGAAAACAAACATAAGAAGGCTCCAAATGGTGGAAATAAAGCAAACTGGCTAGGGACCTCAGGAAATAAGGAACGAATGATATAGTGGTGAGTTCCCTGGGTTTTTTCTGTCATATATTTCCCAAACTTGGAGCAGAAGAAGCTGGCAATCCAGAAACAGACAAAAAAAGAAAGAAAGAACACAACAACAAAAGCCTGCTTTCTCTAGCCAAAGATCAGAAAAGGGGCAGGCTGGTAAGACAGAAAACTTTAAGACCACAATTGCTCTATTCTAGCTGAACACCACAGAAAAGAGTATGGCCTGGTCCCACCTACACCAGCAAAGATCAAGTTGGGAGCCTAAATTTCCAATCTTCACCATGCTATAAGGAGTTGCTTCAACACCTCTGCAGAGATGGTGTCAGAGGTCAAGTAGGATCTGGTACCTTCATCCATGGCAGTTGGTAGTGAGCAAGCCTCCCCCTGTGGCATCATTGAAAACCTGAAAACCACATGGAGTCTGGTGATCAACCCCCATCAGCATTAACAAGGCTCTCTTCCACCACTGTGCTGGGATTTTGTCAGAAGCAGCCTAGAAGAGAGTCAGGACTTTCCTCACCATCCTCTCCATGGCATGAGTAGAAGCCATCTGGGGAACAGTCATGAGACATTCCTAATCCTTAAAGCCAAAGAAGTATCAGTGGAGGACTAATGGAGAGCCTGAACTCCTACCTCAACCCACCAGTAGTAAGGAACTCTCCCATCTTCAAACATCAATCGAGGTTGAGTGGGCAACTTGGACTTCTACCATCAACTGGTAGTAATGGAGTAAGAGAGGTGGTGCCCACTCTTCCCCTATGGAAGTGGTGTTGACAGAAGCCAACTATGATATAAATTTTAAATAAGATTTAGAGCCTCATAACATAATATCCAAATGTTTTAGGTTTTAATTTAAAAATCTACTCATATATAAAGGACCAAGAAGACCTCAAACTGAAAGAAAAAAGATAATCAATAGATGACAACACCAAAATAACAGAGATGTTAGAATTATTTGATAAGGATTTTAAAGCAACCAACATAAAAATGCTATAACAATTATATACACACTTAAAACAAATGAAGAAATAGAATATCTCAGTAAAGAAATAGAAGATATACAGTAGAACCAAATGAAAATATTAGAAATGAATAATATGATACTTGAAATTTAAAACTCAGTGAATAGACTTAATATAAGAATAGAGGGACAGAGAAAACAATCAGTGAAATGAAAGATTAAACAATAAAAGTTGCTCAGTCTGAACTACAAAAATAAAATAGTCTCAAAAAATTTGAACAGACCCTGAGGGAACTGTGAGACTATGACAAGTGATCTAATTATTTGTGTCATTGGAATACTGGAAGGAGAAGAGAAAGAGGAAATGACTAAAATACTCAAAGAAATAATGGTTGAAAACTTCTAAAATTTGATAAAAGACATAAACCTACAAAGTTGAGAAGTTAAGTAAACCCCAAACAGAATAAACCCAAAATATCCACAGAAAGAAGCATAGTAGTTAAACCTGTAAAACATAAAGACAGAGAAAAATTTTTTAAACATCCGGAGAGTAACAATACCTACCTGTAAGGGGAGAAACTATTTCAATAACTTCATATTTCTCATCAGAAACCATGAAGGCCAGAATTGGCACAGCACATTTCAAGTGCTGGAAGAAAATAACTGTCATTATTTTCTTATAGGAAGGCAGGAAAGAAGAAAATAGAAAAACACAAAACAGAGGGAGCAAACAGAAAACAAAAAATAAAATGGCAGACATAAACCCTAATATATCAATAATTACATTAAATGTAAATGGCCGAAATACATCAATTAAAATACACTGATCATCACTGGGTTAAAATGTATGACCTAACTATATGCTGTCTATAAGAAACTAACTTCAAATATAACAATTTAGGGCAGACCAAAATTAAAAGATGTAAAAAGATTTATTGGGTAAACATTAGTCAAAAGAAGACAGGAGTGGCTATAATATCATATAAATGGACTTCAGAAGAAAGAAATTTACCAGAAACACAGAGAGACATTATATAATAATAAAAGGTCTAATCCACCAAGAAGACATGGGAATTCTAAATAAGTATATACCAAACAACTGAGTGAGCTGAAAAAATATGTAAAGCAAAAACTGCTGGAACATAAAGGAGAAATGGACAAATCCATAATCATAATTTAAAACTCTAACATTCCTTTCTCAGCAATTCATAGAACAACTAGGTAGAAAATCAAAAAAGATATAGAAGATTCAAGAACATCATCAACCAATAGGATTGAATTGATATTTATTGAACACTCCACCCAACAATAGCAGAATACACATTCCTTTTTGTCATTGTTGAAACAGAATCACCCTGTCAACCAGGCTGGAGTGCAGAGGTGCAATCATATCTCACCGCAGCCTTGAATTCCTGGGCTCAAATGATTCTCCTACCTTAACCTCCTAAGTAGCTAGAACTACAGGCATGGGCAACATGCCTGGCTGTTTTTTATTTTTGTATAGATGGGGTCTTGTTATGCATTTCAGGCTGGTCTTGAACTCCTGGCCTCAAGCAATCCTCCCACCTTGGCCTCCTAAAGCATTGGGATTACAGGCATAAGCCTGCACATCTTGTCAAAACACACATTCTTTTCAAGTGCTCATGGAACATCTATCAAGATAGATCATACCCTGGGCCATAAAGCAAACCCCAACAAATTTAAAAGAACTGAAATCATATTAAGTGTTCACCAATCACAATAGAATAAAACTGGAAATCAGTATCAGAAACATAATGAAGAACTCTCTAAACCATTGGAAACTAAACAATACCCTTCTAAATAATTCATGGGCCAAAAAAGGTCTCAAAAAAAAATACATTTCACTGAATGAAAATCAAAGCACAAAATTTGTGAGACACAGCTCAAGCAGTGCTGAAACCAAAATTTGTAGCACTAAGTTCATATATTAGAAAAGATAAAATTTCCAATATAATAATCTAAGTTCCCACCTCAGTAACCTAGAAAAAGAAGAACAAAATAGCCTGAGGCAAGCACAACAAATAAAATAATAAAAATAAGAACATAAATTAGTGAAATTATAAATAGAAAAACCATAAAAAAGTCAATAAAACAAAGAACTGGTTCTTTGAAAAGATCAATAAAATTGACAAACCATTAGTAAGACTGAGAAAGAAAAAAGAGAGAAGACAGAAATGATCAATATCAGGAATGAAAACATCAAAAGAAAAATATGAAAATACTATGAACTACTCTACACACATAAATTTGACAACTTAAAATGGATCAATTTCTTCAAAAATACAAACTGCTACAACTCACTCAATATTATAATCTGAATAATCCTATTACTAGTAAGAAAATTGAATTCATACTCTTTAAACTCCCAAAAAGGAAATCTCTGGGCCTAGATGATTTCACCAAAAAATTCTACCAAAAATTTTAAAAGGAATTAACATGATTTCCATACAATCTCTTCCAGAAAATAGAAGAGGATAAAATATTTCCCAATTCATTTTATGAAGCTAACATTACCCTGATAACAAAATAAGGCAAAGATAGTACAAGAACCAAAAAGTGCAGAGCGATATTCTTCAGAAACACAGAAGCAAATGTCCTTAACAAAATATCAGCAAATGTAATTCAGTAATATGTTAGAATAATTATACACCATGACTAAGTGGGGTTTATTTCTGGGTTGCAAGGCTGCTTCAACATCACAAAAAAAAAAAAATCAATGTTGATTTAACAGACCACCATGTTAACAGACTAAAGAAGAAATATCATGTGATCACACTGGTCAATGCAGAAAATACATTTGATAAAATTTCAATAGCCATTCACGATAAAAAAAAAAGCTCTCAGAAAAAATAGGAATAAAAAGAAACTTTCCCAACTTGGTAAGGAATCTTTTTAAAAACTTATAGATAATTAATGGTGAAAACCTGAATGGTTTCCCTGTAAGATGAGGAACAAGAAAAGGATGTTCACTCTCACCACTCTTATTCAACATTATACTAGGATTGATAGCTAGACAAGAAAATGAAACGAAAGGCATACAGAAATAAAACTGTGTTGGCACATAATATGATTTCTATGTAGACAAAAAAATATACGCAAAAATCCTAGAATAAACGTGAGTTCGGCAAGGTCACAGGATACAAGATAAACATACAAAAATTGATTGTATTTCTATATCCTGGTAGTGAATATGTGGGTACTGAAATTAAAAATATGACTGTTTACAATCACTCAACTATATGAAATACTTAAGTAACAAAACATAAGGGACTTAATAAGCTGAAAACTACACAATGCAGATGAAAGAATTTAAAGAAGATCTAAATAAAAGGAAAGACACAACATGTTCATAGTTTGGAAAATTCAACATGATAAAGATTACAATTCTCCCCAAATAGAGGGAGATTTAATACAATACCTATCAAGATTTCATTAAGGTTTTTTGTAGCTATAAACAAGATAATTCTAAAATTTGTGTAGAAAAATCAGCAAACTGCAATAAAACGATGTTGAAAAATAAGAACGAGAACAAAGTGGGAGCCGTGACTCTACCTGACTTTAATACTTATTGTGTGGCTACCATAATTGATGACTGTATAACCCTGAGACAAAGATCAATGCAATAGAATAGAAAATTGAGAAATAGGCCTAGACAGATACCCCTGTGCAAAAGCAATTCAATGAAGATAAAACAGCCTTTTCAACAAATGGTGCTCAAGCAATTGGACATCCGTGGGAAAAAAAAATGAGCCTCAACCTAAGTCTCACATCGTACATGAAAATTAACTCATAATAGATCATGCATTTAAATATAAATCATAAAGCTATAAGAAAAAAACATTCGAAAAAATCCGAGGACCGAAGGCTAGGCAAAGAGTTCTTAGACTGAAAGCATCAGAGACTCAAAAGACATCAAAAGCACTATTCTTAATAGGAAAAATTGATAAATTTGTCTTCATCAAAATTTAAAATTTTGCTCTATGAAAGAGCCTATAGAGAGGCTCCTACTGACTAGGAGGAAATACCTGTAAATCACACATGGGAATAATACCCAAATGTCCTTCAATGGGTGAGTGGTTAAATAGACCTGGCATCACGGAATGGTATTCAGCAATAGAAAAGAAACAAACTATGGAAACACACAACAACCTGGATCATTCTCCAAAGAATTATCCTGAGTAAAAAAAGCCAATTCCAAGCACATACTACATGATTACGTTTATGTAACATTCTTGAAATAACAAAATTATAGAAACAGAGAGTAGATTAGTGGTTGCCAAGGCTTAAGGAGGGGTTGCAGATGGAAGAAAATGGATGTGTCTATAAAAAAGCAAAATAAAGGATTCTTACAGTGATAAAAGTATTCTGCATCTTTACTGTATCAATGTCACTATCCTGATTGTGATATTGTACTGTAGTTTTGCAAGATGTTACCAATGGGGTCAACTGGGTAAAGAGTACGCAAGATCTCCCTGTACTATTTCTTACAACTTCATGTGAATCTCCAAGTATCTTTTAAATAAATAAATGAGTTAAAAAAGTAAACATTGGAGAAACATTACAGGACCTTGATCTGGACAAAGATTTCTTGAGTAATATTTCAGAAGCACAGGCAACCAAAGCAAAAATGGACAAATGGGATCACATCAAGCTAAAAAGCTTCTACACAGCAAAGGAAACAATCAACAAAGTGAATGGACAAATCACAGAATGGGAGGAAATATTTCAAAACTATCCCACCTGACAAGGGATTAAAAGGTAGACTACATAAGGAGTACAAACAACTCAAAAGGAAAAAAAACCAAATAATCCAACTAAAAATGGGCAAAAGATTTGAATAGATATTTCTCAGAAGAAGACATGCAAATGGCCAATAAATATATGAAAAATGCTCAACATCATTACTTCTCAGAGAAATGCACATCAAAACTACAATGAGATTTCATCTCACCATAGTTAACATGGCTTTTATCCAAAAAACAAGCAATAATGAATGCTGGGGAAGATGTGGAGAAAGTGTAATTCTCATACATTATTGGTGAGAATATAAATTAGTACAGGCACTATGGAGAACAGTATGAAGGTTCCTCAAAAATCTAAAAATAGAATTATCATATGATGCAGCAATCTCACTGCTACATATATATCCAAAAGTAAGGAAATCAGTATATTGAAAAGATATCTGCACTCCCATGTTTATAGCACTATATACAATTTCCAAGATTTGCAATCAACCTAAGTGTCCATCAATGAATGAATGGATAAAGAAAATGTGATACATATACATGATGGAATATTACTCGGCCATAAAAAAGAGTGAAATCCTGTCATTTGCAACAACATGGATGGAACTGGAGGATATTATGTTAAGTGAAATAAACCAAGCACAGAAAGACAAATTGCACATGTTCTCATGATATGTGGGAGCTAAAAATTAAAATAATTAATCTCTTGGAGATAGAGAATATAATGATGGTTACCAGAGGCTGAGAAGGGAAAGGGGAACAAAGTGGAAATGGTTAATGAAAACAAAAATATAGTTACATAGAATGAATAAGATCTAATATTTGATAGCACAACAGGGTACCTATAGTCAACAATAAGTTATTGTATATTTTTAAATAACTAAAAGAGTAGAACTGGAATGTTCCTAATACAAAGAAATGATAAATTCTTGAGCTAATAGATACCCTAATTACCCTTATTTGATTATTACTCATTGTATGCCCATGTCAAAACATCACATGTATCCTATAAATATATACAACTATTATGTATCCATAATAAATAAAAATAAAATTTTAAAAAAATTAAAATAATATATACAGCAAAAAAATAAATAAATGAGTTGTACTAAATTATCTCTGAGTGATTTTCTATATCTGAAATTTCATGCTTTTGGGGGTCCAAGGATCTGTCGTCTCTTGATTATAAATGACTGCACTATCTCCAGCAGGTGAAGCTTCTTACAGGTCTGGACACAAATGTTTATGCTGGTCAAATAAGGGTTCAAGCAACCTCCAAACGAAGTCAGGTGAGTAACTGAATCTATTGACCTTGCTGACCTGTGTAAATCTTTGACCATGACCCAGCCTGGATCCTTTACTTGTGGATCCTTCACCTATGGATGAAAATACTTGGACAATTCTGACAAGTAACATTTTACTGTGACAATAAAGGAAATAATAATAATAACAACAACAACAACAAAGGAATAAGAACAGAAAGGAAAAGAGCAGGAATCAACAAACGTTTTCTGTAAAATAGCAGACAGAAAATATTTTCAGTTTTGTAGGCTATATGGGCTCTCTCACAACTACTCCGCTCTGCTGCAAAAGCAGACAGAGACAATATGCAAGCAAATGAGGATGGCTGTTTTCCAGCTAAACTTTACAAAAATAGTTAGTGGGCATATTGCTCCGTGGGCCATAGTTTGCAGACCCCTGCCATGGAGAAACAACAGAAATATTTAGTCTTTGCTCCTGTCGTGACAGTACCCACCTAATGGAGTTAGCGTGAATTTAAAATGAAGTATCACATGAAAGTGCTTAGCAATGGGCATGAGACCTACTAATTAGTCAGTAAATGTTAACTACTATTATTATTAGCCATATTTGCACATATTTTTGTTATTTTCAATTGGCCATTTAACTTACACATGGACACTATGCAGGCAATTATTTCAATATTGTTAAAACTCAAAATTAAATTTTTTCCTGCACTGAGACCTTGTGTAAAAGTTCAGAAGGATAATTAGATTTTTCCTCTCCATAAGGCTGAAATCCCCCACAATTAAACCTTTATTAAAAAGAACAAATAATGCAGCTGTGACCACAGGGAATAGAATTTGATACCAAGATAATAGGAATTCTTACCTTTATTTATTCCTCCTAGGGTAGGAACAGCAGGGGAAGCTACATACAGAACTTCTGAAATGAAATATGAAGCCCCCAGTTTGTTGCTAGAGCCCCACTCACTCCTCGTAAGGGAAATTCATCTGTATAGGCAATAGGTTTCTTAGGCAAACTAAAATAATTGCCAGCATGTCTTTTGCCAGCCTTCCGGGCAGGCATAAGTCAAAACACTTATGTAACCAAGGTGTTATGTCCTATGGGAACCATGTGATCACACTTTCCTATGGCATGTTACCACTCTTGTTCTAAGCCATATATAAGCACTCACCATGTTCTTGCCACCTCTGCATACCCCCTCCCCGCCCCACCAACAATAAAAAACATGTCTCATCTGCCTGCTGCTGTGCGTCTCTTCTTTCAACTCCTGGAAGCCTGCTCTGGTGCCCTCTCTGGCCACATAGCCCACTCCCCACATGTGGCATAGTCGGCAGGATTCAATGGGGAAAGTTTCCCCTCTGCCCCAGCAGGGGAGGACATGTGGCCTTCCACGGGCTTGTGGCACTCAGTGGCAGCAGTCCTCATGTCATGGGACCCGACTGGAGTGGGAGTAGGTGGAGTGTGCACCTGCCACCCTGGAAAGGGACTTGCAGGCCAGGAAGAATAGCTGCAGCCTAGAAAGTGAGCTGGGTGGGCTGGCATTCCTTACAGCCCTCAGTGAGCAACATGCAGATACCCTGTGGCCAGAGGCCCAGGTAAGAAAATTATAGGTAACAGAGGAAAACCGGGAAACCTGGATGCAGCCTTTGGAGAAAGAGTTAATGAGTTTATCAGCCACAGACACAAGTAAAACCACAAGTACACATGAGACTGAGGGCAGGACCCCTCCCCTGCTGAGCGCCCACCCAGTTGTGAAACAAAGAATGGAGCATGAGCAACCATGGGACCCCAGGGAGTGGTGCAGGGCATGCCCACAGTGGCAGAGCATGACTTTTACTCCACTTACACGCCTGCAGATCTGCGGGAATTGGGATGAGCCAAGCCATTTTAATGATAAACAAACTGGTGGGGCAATGAATAGTGCTCCTTGCATGCGTGACCTGATCCTAGCCACAGCCCCTCCCCACTGGTTAGTTTAGCTCACTGATGGCTGTGCCCACCCCCTATGTGGGGGATGCCAAAGAGCAGAAAGGGGGGAAGGGACAAGTGTGTATGTTACAAGGGCCCAAGAAGGGCCCACAAACTCAGGGCCCCCTGCAGAAGTCAGTACAAGGGGCCCAGAAGGTGTCGGAAACCTAGAGGTAGCTAGACCTCCTACTAGCAGGAATAGATAAACAGCCTAATGAGGTATTGCTGGCTCTGTGGAATCAGCTGGCTGCCCATGAGCAATTCAAGCACTCAAGAAGGGGGGAACTGAGACACCCACCAAAGAGACCCACAATATGTGGCTGCAAGGTTTTATGGTTGAAACCCTCCGTTTTGATATAGACTAGGGGTTAGACCAAAGCACCCTGTTAGAGGGGACCCCGGATGACCGGAGGCTGCACATGGAACTTGTTATTCATTGGTCCCCTACAAATATGCAGCGGGTTTTGGCCTTGGTGGACAGGGGAGCTAACTGCTCCCTAATCTATGGAAACTCTGAGTGGTTTGCTGGACAGATAGCCTACAAAGATAACTATGGTGGGCAAACTGTTGAAATTAAACAAGTGACTATTCCATTAAGGATGAGGCATTTGTCCCCTAGGCTGTGTATGTGTCCCCCATGAAGGAATATATTCTGGGTGTTGACATTCTGCGTGGCTTAAGCTTAACCACCTCTGTGGGTAAATTCTGCCTCCAAGTTAGGATTGTGAAGCCAGTGGTGTGTGGCTACCCCTATCACCCACCACAGGTTCTGCCCCACCTCGTCTTGGTGTACACACCTGACAGTATCATTTGCCTGGGTGACATGAAGAAATTTCAAAAACCTATATGTGCATTTAGGTGTAGATCAGTGAAAACAGTTTGCTGGGGAGTACACATGGTGTCTATTTTTCCATTCTTGGGATACTTCACTTAGTAGAATGTTATTTCCCTAGTTTTGATATTGAATTATACTAGGAAAGTATTGTGGTAACGTACCTGAGAATAAAGCTCTAAAGTTTTAAAAATAATGAAACGTTATGAATAATGAATATTTGGTTTAATTTATATGAGTCACATTTTATGTAACTGAATTTCTGAATATTTCTGAATTTCTGGTAAACCTTCTAATAATTTCCGGATAAAGGTGTTGATGTCATACCTTTGTCTATCATAATAAGCTTTCTAATTTTTTATTGTGTTTAGAGATATTTCACAAAAACTCCAAGATTCTTTTTTTTTTTGAGACAGAGTCTCACTGTGTTGCCCGGGCTAGAGTGAGTGCCGTGGCGTCAGCCTAGCTCACAGCAACCTCAAACTCCTGGGCTCAAGCGATCCTCCTGCCTCAGCCTCCCGAGTAGCTGGGACTACAGGC
>CAUYSK010122942.1:0-37624 GCA_963575035.1 Avahi laniger | reverse complement strand
CTCTTGGGCCAGGGACAGTGATTTACGCCTGTAATCCTAACACTTTGACAGGCCCAGGTGGGAGGATCCTTTTAGGCCAGGAGTTTGAGACCAGCCTGGGCAGCATAGCAAGACCCTATCTCTACAAAAAATAGAAAAATTAACTGGGTGTGGTGACATGTACCTGTAGTCCAAGCTAGTTGGGAGGCTGAGGCAAGAGGATCGCTTTAGCCCAGGAGTTTGAGGTTGCAGTGAGCTATGATGATGCCACTGCACTCTAGCCCGAGCAACAGAGCGAGACCTTGTCTCAAAAAAAAATCTATTTTTCAGCTTTTTACTGTCTGGTTCTTTTGATGAACAGAAGTTCTTAATTTTAGCATGTCATATTTATCAATCTTGTCCTTTATGGTTAATAGTTTTTGTTCTTCTTTTAAAATATTGTGCCTTCTCAAAATCAAGAAGATCTTTTCCTATATTCTTCAGGTTTTATAGTTTTTCTTTACTTTTAATCTATTGTCCATCTGGAATTAATTTTTCTTTTTAATGTGAGGCAGAGATTTCATTTCTTTAGTGTTTCCTCTATCGTAAATCAAAGGTTTGTAAAACATAGATTTGTCCTAGTTTCTCTTTTCTTTCCATTTGTACTGTTTTCGTTTCCTTTAGCCTATACTTAAACACTTTTTATTTTCTAAGTATTATAACTTTATATTAAGTCCTAACCACCTCTAGTTTATTCTCTTCAGTTGTCCCTAATATACTCTTAAAACAATCCATTTAATTCTTTTTAATTCTTAATTTTCCATGTATAAAAAGGTTGTTTGTTCTGCTATAGCAGTGGTCCCCAACCTTTTTAGCACTAGAGACCTATTTCATGGAAGACAGTTTTTCCACAGACAAGATTGGGGGGATGGTTTCAGGATGGTTCAAGCTCGTTACATTTACTGTGCAGTCAAATCTCAGCTAATGATAATCTGTATTTGCAGCCGCTCCCAGCACTGGCATAACCGCTCCGCTCCACCCTAGATCATCCGACATTAGACTCTCATAAGGACCCGCAACCTACATCCCTCTCATGTGCAGCAGTTTAGAGTAGGGTTCGTGCTCCTGCAAGAATCTAATGCTGCCGCTGATCTGACAGGAGACGGAGCTCGGGCAGTGATGCCAGCGACGGGGAGCGGCTGTAAACACAGATGAAGCTTCACTTGCCCACTGCTCACCTCCTGCTGTGTGGCCCAGTTCCTACCAGGCCATAGACCAGTACTGCTTTGTGGCCCGGGGATTGGGAACTGCAGTGCTGTAGCCTGTTTTATAATTTCTTGTTCTTTACAGATATTTTTAAGCTTATGTTTTATTTATTTGTACACAGAAAATACAATTATTTTATCTGTGTCTGGTAATTCCAATATCACACGTCTTTGAGTATGAGTTTACACTGTCTTTTATTTTTGTAACTTCTCTCTTATGGTATCGTGTTTTCTTTTTAACCTGTTGTGTTAGTCCGTTTAGTGCTGCTATAAAGAAATGCCTGAGGCTGGGTAATTTATAAAGCAAAGAGGTGTATTTGACTCACAGTTCTGCAGGCTGCTCAAGAAGCATTGGCCAGCATCTGCTTCCGGTGAGGGTTTCGGGGAGCTTTCAATCAAGGTGGAAAGCAAATGGGGAGCATATGTGTTGCATGGGGAGAGGGGGAGCAAAGAGAGAAAGAGGAGCTAGTGCCAGGCTCCTTTAAACAACCAGCTGTCACATGAACTAATAAAGGGAGAACTCACTCCTTATCACAGGAGGGCAATAAGCCATTCATGAGGTATCTGCCCCCATGACCCAAACACCTCCCATCAGGCCCCACAGTCAACACCGGGGATCAAATTTCAGTATGCAATTTGGAGGGGCCAAACATCCAAATCATATCACCTGTTAATTTTTTTTACTTCATGCTAATTATTGTATTTATGGAGATACTGTATCTATACTCATAAGGGGTACTGGTCTTTAATTTTCTTGTCTGACTTTAGTCTCAGGATAATACTGGCCTTGTAAAATGAGTTAGGAAGTATTCCCTCTTATTCTATTTTTTGGAAGAGTTTGAGAAGGTTTGGTGTTTATTATTCTTTAAATATTTAGTAGAATTCACCTGTGAAAACCATCTAGTCCTGGGATTTTATTTGTTGGGAGGTTTTTGATTACTGATTCAATCTCTTGTTATAAATCTATTCAGATTTTCTATTTCTTCTTAAGTCAATTTTAGTAGCTTGCATGTTTCTAGGAATTTGTTCATCTAGTTTGTTTAATTTGTTGGTATATACTTGATCATATAATCCTTTTCATTTCTGTAAGATTGGTAGGAATATCTCTACTTTCATTTCCGGTATTAGTAATTTGGATCTTCTCTTTTTTCCTTAGTCATTCTACCTAAAGCTTTGTTAATTTTGTTGATTCTTGAAAGAACTAACTTTTTGTTTCATTGATTTTCTGTATTATTTTCTATTCTCTATTTTGTCTATCTCTAGTATTATTTCCTTCTTCTGCTAGCTTTAGGTTTAGTTTGCTCTTCTTTTTCTAATTCCTTAAGGTGTAAAATTAAGTTATTGATTTGATATCTTTCCTCTTTTTAATGCAAGTGTTCATAGGCATAAATTTACCTCTGAGCAGTGCTTTTGCTGCATCCCATAAGTCTTGTTATGTTGTGCTTTCATTTTCTTTAATTTCAAAGTATTTTCTAATTTTCCTTTTGATTTCTTTGACCCATGGGTTGTTTAAGAATGTGTTGTTTTACTTCCATGTATTTGTGAATTTTCCAGATTTCCTTGTGTTATTAATTTCTAATTTTATTCAATGTGATCAAAGATGATACTTTGTAAGATTTTAGTCTCTTAAAATTTAGTGAGACTTGTTTTGCAATTACTGTATTTGAACAATTTTTAGGAATAATTTGAGACTTAATATGATATTGCCTTCTTTTGGAAATATTTTATTTCACTTTTGGCAGGTACTAAGACTACTACTATTTCTGGAACCATCTTAATCCAAGTTCAAGGCCTAGGATTCCCTAGAACTCAGGTGTTCTGAACACAGGCTGCAAGTATGTGGATTGGCTCATTTACTTCCATTTCATGCTTATCAGGAGGGTGAAACTTTCAGAGTCTAGGTGGGAATGGTTTACCTCATATCACTTTTGTAAATGTTTCTCATGGATCAGCAAAATCAGCTTTAAAGGCTATATGTCTGTCTCTGGTGTTTCACTTTCTCCTGGATTTTTGACTTGCAATTCTTCTCTATCTAATAGCTTTAATTCTTTTAAGAATATTAGAAAAATATTTTATTCAGCTTTTTTATTATAGTTGTTTTCAGCAAGAAGCTTATCTGAATTTCCTTATTTGTCATTTTTGAATGAAAAAGTCCTACTAGTGTCATTTTAAATCGCGTTTTCAAAATAAAATACATTAACAAGACGAAAGAATATTAAAGTCTGTAACATCACAGTTTCAGGAAATGGCTGTTCCTATTAAGTTAGCCATTAGTGTAACTGAGAATCAACCTGTTTAATATGAACCACGTTGCTAGTCTTAGGAAACAGTGTCTGTCGTACTTATAAGGTATCACACGTATAGAGGATTTAGTTGAAAAGAGAGTGCGGCCTGTCTTTACCAACTCAGCCTGGTACGGGTTAACTAGAACTGTAGACCATTAAACTAGAGTTGACTTATTAACTAAATTTCAGCCACACTCATTTTTTTTTTTTGTGCTTATTTGTTTATTTCTTTCTACAAGCAGAGAGATTATGGCATGCTTCGAAAGTCTAGACATGACATACAAAAATCATGTTCACTACTCATGTAGCTAGGCGAACGCCTACACTCTGTGGCTGACCGGCTTTCCCTAAGACGGTGCTAAGGGAGGTTACGCAAAGATGTTTGATAAAATATCACACTTCTCTCAAGTCAGTTTTATTAAAACATTTCAGGAAAACAAAATTAAAGAATTTTTTGTACTCCTAATTTTTTGTCCATACCTGTGCAAAAAAAAAATTTAAAATATCTATTGAAGAAAGATAATTTACAAAATACTTTGTGGTAAAATAATTTTTGAAGATTTTTAACAAGGCGTCAATTATTACATTAGGCAAGCAGTGTCATGAAAATGATTGAGAGCCCAGAAGTAGGACAACAAATTATTTAATTTTAATTTAAAATAAACAAATAATACTATATAAGAGACATTTTAAGCCCCACGTGTGACATTAAGTGGCTTCATTTCTCAGTAAGGAGATGTGCTTATTGAAGTTTCTGCCCATAGCAGCCTGACAGTATTCCATCCTGCTACCTCTCTGGCTGTATTCTGGTCTTGGACTCGCCTTAGTGATTAATTGCCTCGTGCAATGAGTAAACACTTACTGTTTTTAACCACATTTATGTAAGTCTGGGTTCTCGGAAATAGTGACACTAAAAAACAAGAAATTGCCTGTATGGAACTTGATGCTAGCTATCTTCAGTTCAGCTCAGCTCTTTTAAATTAGTAGACTCCATGGCAAATACTTCATGTGTTAACTAAAGCAAGTAGAAAACTCTTTCCTCCTCAATAATATATACTATAAAACATTATTTTCTGGTTAAAATAGACATAGATCACATGGAAAAGGATGCAAATATTTTGCATTTTTTAAATAAAATACTCATCAAACATTAAAGATGATTCTTTGTGTTGCTAGATATATAACCCTGCCCCCTCCACCCCCCAATCCCTGGAAATTCACTTTTCTTTGACATTATAGATTTTGAAAAGGACAGTTGGAGAAACTGTACCTCAGAATAAATTAAATCATCTAGCTTGTCCTCTATTCCATTACCAGGAACTAGGAAGAAACAGGATTGTTGAAAATCGTGATGTGGGTTGGATTTAGACCATCATTGAGAAGGTAGTTAAGAAAGCAGATGAGAACGATGTTGAAAGCATGGATGTAGAACTGCTATTTCATTATTGTATGACCCTGAACAAGTTAATTAAACTCTCTGAGCTTCACTTTCCTTATCAGTAAAATGTAAGATGTTAATATAATACATCCCAAAGAATTGTGTGACTATTAAATTAAATATTACATGTTAAACTCCTAGTAAACAATAGCCAGCCAGCAGATGTTGATACAACATAATGCTACTGTTAAAAGCACAGGCTTTGTAGTTATGGGTCAGAATTATCTGCACCCGAATGTTTATGGCAGCACAATTCACTATTACAAGGATGTGGAAACAATCCAAGTGCCCATCAGTCCATGAGTGGATTATTAAAATTTGAATATGTTTACAATGGAATATTAATCATAAGAAACGACAGTGATCTAGAACCTCTTATACTTTCCTGGGTTAAACTTAAGCCCATTATCCAAAGTGAGGCACCACAAGATCAGAAGAATGGGCTCCACTTGTACTCGCCATCAAATTGGTACTAACTGATCAACACTAGGGTCATCACATAGCAGAAAAACTCTCCAGGGATTAGGGGGATGGGGGGGTAAACCCGCAACTAAAAGGACACGGGGAGCATTGTAGGGGGGGGAGGGCATGCCTCTAACCCTTGCTAGGGTGAGGCAAAGACATAAAGTGTAACCTTAATGTTTGTACCCTCATAATACCCTGAAATAAAAAATAAAATAAACAAAAAAATTCTAGATCAGCCATGTAGTAGCTCTGTTGAGTTCAGCCAGGTTAGTAACCTTTGTAAGCTTCAGTTTTCTCCTTTGAGAAAAAGGATAGGGTTACAGCTCATTGAGTTGTTAAAATTTAGTAACAACATGATGAAGTAGTATTATCACAGGAATGAAAAGATGATAAAATATCTAAAAATAAATTAATATAAATTATTTTTAAAAATTTAAGGAGAACAACTATATGATTAACAGAAACAGAAAAGGCATGAATTATAATACTCATTCCTAATCTTTAACAATTTTGAAGATTTAATTTTAAGAAGAATCTAGTAAAGGGTGGTCACCAAAAACATTATATTTAACAAGGAAACATTGATGCACATCCTGGAGGCCCTGGCCAGCTCAGTACAGCAAGAAAAAGAACTGGCTGGCAGGCAGCAGGGCAGCTATGTGTAGTATTCCCTCTGATCACTCTTGCGGTCTTTCTGGAGGATGTGAGTTCTAGCCCTGCCCTGGCAGGACGTCAGGGGTGGTTGGGAATGTTTGAAGTGTGTCTTCTACAGGATACTTGACCTGGTGGTAAGCCTGGTGTCTAAGTGTCCACCCGTGACCAGATGTCCCTTTCACAGGAAACTTGTTCATACTGGCAGATGCTCGTATGGCCCTTGTCTAACCTGTCTCTAGCTTATTCCTTCCAAGATAACCACACTGTAGGAGAGCCCTGCCCGGGAGATTTAGGTTCAGGTGTGTAAGTCAGGTGGGATAGAGAGGAGGCAACACAGCAAAACACATGAAATAATAGAAGCAGCGCATTACTCACAGATCCCAGAGAAATGAGAGCAGCCCTCCTCACCAGGCCAGTGCGAAAGGGTGGAGCCCTCCGTGACACGCACGCTCAACTGGAAGTTGCGGGGCAGAGGGAGAGAGAAGGACCTGTGGACCAAAGCCATTTTTGTTTGTTTTGTTTTGTTTTGTTTTTGAGACAGTCTCACTCTGTTGCCCGGGTTAGAGTGCCGTGGCTTCAGCCTACCTCACGGCAACCTCAAACTCCTGGGCTCAAACGATCCTCCTGCCTCAGCCTCCCAAGTAGCTGGGACTACAGGCATGTGCCACTGCGCCCAGCTAAGTTTTTCTATTTTTAGTAGAGATGGGGTCTCGCTCTTGCCCAGTCTGGTCCCAAACTCCTGAGCTCAAGTGATCCTCCCACCTCGGCCTCCCAAAGTGCTAGGGCTACAGCTGTGAGCCACTGCGTCTGGACTAGGGCCAAAGCCTTTCTTGGGTCCAGGGCATTACCCAAGCAGGTTTCCCACAGGGAGTGCTTATTGGTGGGATTACAACAAGCAGGTACAAGTTCCGTGGAGTTGTGCTGTGACTGAGACATGGTCACTGTGGCATATCTGTGCAGTCCATGAAGACTGTGGGGGTCAGTGAGGTGAATCAAGTAGGTTATCGAGCTGTCCTATAGGAAGGTGGTCACCAGAAGGTAGTTGTATAAGGCAGATATCTTGATCAATCACGTTAACAACTGGAAAGAGATGGACAACTAGAAACTGACTCAACAGTGACTAAGGCCTGCTTCTGGTATGAGAAAGTTAAACCTGTATTCAAAATGGATGCTGAGGCTACTTAAAATTATAGAAATTCACTATACATGTGAATCATTTAAAGCCAGTGCCTCATCTTGATTGGTTGATATCTGTTAGGTATGTTTGTTAAGTATTTTTGAACAACATGCTTGAATAAAAGATAAGAAAGAAAGTTGATTATCTTTGCTGATAATGTGCTTGTCTATATTGAAAATACAAGACAATCCACAAATTCTTAAAACCAAAAAGAGAACAAAGCAAAATTCCTAGTTACAGGATCCATTTATCGAAATAAATTGTGTTTGTTCCTGGACACCAGTGACCAGTGATTAAAAAGTTATAAAAGAAAAAATTTAATGTCATTCTTTTTTTAAGGTTTTAGTCTATTTTTAATTGACATGTATAATACTTGTACATATTTATGGGGTACGTGGTGGAGTATGATGTTTTGATACATGTGCAACACTGTACAGTGATCAAATCAGGGTGTTTCGCACATTTGTCACCTCTGACATCTGCCATTTCTTTGTGATGAGAACATTCCTCTCTTCTAGTAATTTTGAAATATAGAATATTGTAAGCTATACTCACCCGACTGTGCAATAGAACACCAGAACTTATTCCTTCTACCTAACCGTAACTTTGTGCCCATTGTCCAGTCTCTCCTTATCTCCCCGACCCTGCCCAGCTTTTGATGACCACTCTTCTACTCCGTGAGATCATCTTTTTTAGTTTCCACAAATGAGTGAGATCATGCAGTATCTGTCTTTCTATGCCTAGCTTATTTCACTTAGCATAATGTCCTCCGGGTTTATTCATTTTGTTACAAATGACAGGATTTCATTCTTTTTTATGGCTAAATAGCATTCCATTGTGTATGGAATATACATCATTTTCTTTATCCTTCCATCTGCTAATGGATACTTAGGTTGATTCCGTATTTTAGCTATTGTGAATAGTGCTGCAATAACCATGGGAGTGCAGGTATCTCTTCAACATACTGATTTCATTTCCTTTGGATAAATACCCAGTAGTGGAATTCCTGGATCATATGGTAGTTATAGTTTTAATTTTTGAGGAATCTTCATACTGATTCCCATCAAGTCTGTGCTAATTTACATTCCCACCAACACTGTATAAGAGTTCCCATTTCTCTACATCTGTGTCAGCATTTGTTATTTTTTTGTCTTTTTGATAACAGCCATTCTAATTGGAGTAAGGCTACTAGTATCTCACTATGGTTTTGGTTTGCATTTCCCCAATGATTAGTGATGTTGAGCATTTGTGTGTCATCTTTTAAGAAATTCTGATCTTTTGCCCATTTTTTAATCAGATCATTTGGGTTTTTGCTGTTGAGTTCCTTATGTATTCTGGATATTAGCCCCTTGTCAGATGCGTAGTTTGCAAATGTTTTCCTTTGTTGTGCAGGTTGTCACTTCACTCTCTTGATTGTTTTTTTTTTGTTGTGTAGGGGCTTTTTAGTTTTATGTAATACCATTTGTCTGTTTTTTCTTTTGTTACCTGTGTTTTTGAGTTCTTATCCAAAAAAAATTCTTGTTCAGACCAATATCATGAAGTATTTCCCCTATGGTTTCTTCTAGAAATTTTGTAGTTTTGAGTCTTATATTTAAGTCTTTAATCCATTTTGAGTTCATTTTTTTGTATATGATGTGAGATAGGGATCTAGTTTTTTTTTTTTTTTTATTTCAGGGTATTATGAGGGTACAGACATTATGGTTACATTTTATGGCTTTCCCTCACCCAAGTGCAGGTTAAAGGCATGCCCTTCCCCTCTACCGTGCTCCCTGTGTCCTTTAGTTGTGGGTTTACCCCCCCAATTCCCCTAATTCCTGGAGAATATTACTGCCATGTAGCACCCTAGTGTTAATCAGTTAGTACCAATTTGATGGTGAGTACAAGTGGAACCCATTCTTCTGATCTTGTGATACCTCACTTTGGATAATGGGCTTAAGTTCAATCCAGGAAAATATAAGAGGTGCTAAATCACTGTCATTTCTTATAATTGAGTAATATTCCATTGTATACATATACCAGATTTTAATAATCCACTCATGAATTGATGGACACTTGGGTTGTTTCCACATCCTTGCAATAGTGAATTGTGCTGCCATAAACATTCGGGTGCAGGTGTCTCTATTATAGAATATCTTTTGGTCTTTCGGGTAGATGCCTAATAGTGCTATTGCTGGATCTAATGGTATTTCTATTTTTAGCTCTCTGAGGTATCTCCGAATTCTTTTTCAAGAGGTTGCACTAATTTGCAGTTTCACCAGCAGTGTAAGAGTGTTCCTGTCTCTCCACGTCCTCGCCAGCATTTGTTGTTTTGGGATTTTTTGATAGAGGCCAATCTCACTGGGGTTGGGTGATATCTCATTGTGGTCTTGATTTGCATTTCTCTAATGATTAGAGATGTTGAGCATTTCTTTATATGTTTGCTGGCTATTATTCTGTCTTCTTTTGAAAAGTTTCTGTTCATTTCCTTTGCCAATTTGTTGATGGGGTTGTTTGTTTTTTTCTTGTCGATTTTTTTAAGTTCTAGATAGATTCTTGTTATCAGCCCTTTATCAGATGTGTAGAGAGCAAATATCTTCTCTAGTTTCTTTAGTGTTATTCTTAATAGCAACAACAACTATTATTACGTGCCTAGGAATGAATGCTTTTAAAAAATAAGCATTACTTTTATGAATAAAATTATAAAAATTTATTGAAAGGAAAAACAGATGGGGGTACATGGTGTTCATGATGGGGTAGACTCAGTACCAGATAGATGTCAAATCTTCACAAATTAAACCATAAATAAAATTCAACCAAAACTGCAATAGCTTTTTTTTATGGACTATTACAAAAAAGATCCTAAAAGTTTAGAAAAACTAATGTCTGAGAATGACCAAACCAATTTTAAAGAAGAAGAGATAAGCAAGACATTTTTTTAAAAAGCTATGATAATTAAAAGTGTTAGTACAAAATAGACAAATAGATCAGTAGAAAACACTAGCTCAGAAAGAGTTTTACATATATATATACATATAACATATACATGTACATATATTTATATAGACAGGAGACATAAGTTGGATATTTAATATTTAATAGTGGAAAAGGATAGATCCTTCAGCAAATGAAAGTGGGACAATTATTTATCCATATCAATTAATCAATGAGTGGATATATGAGTAGAGTAAGTAAATAAGTGAGTGAATAACTAACCACGCCATACACAAAAGTTAATTCCAGATTAAAGACCTATATGTGAAAAAGCAGAACTTTTAAAACTTAGAGGAAATATAGTATATCTTTATGACATTAGGTAGAAAAGAATTTAGGTTCCAGGAGACAGCTGATACTTAGCTTGTATTTTTTTATCCATTCAGCCAGCCTATGTCTCTTCAGTGGGCAGCTCAAACCATTCACATTTATTGTAAGAATTGATAAGTGGGGTGGGTTTCTTTCTTTTTCTTTTTTAATTTTTTTTTATTTCAGCATGTTATGGGTGTACAAATGTTTAGGTTACATATATTGCCATTGCCCCACCCGAGTCAGAGCTTCAAGCATGTCCATCCCCTAGATGGTGCGCACCACACCCATTAGGTGTGTATATACCCTTCCCTCTTCCCCCCTCCCATCTACCCAACACCCGATGAATGTTACTCCTATATGTACACTGAAGTGTTGATCAGTTAATGCCAATTTGATGGTAAGTACATATGGTGCTTGTTTGTCCATTCTTGTGATATTTCACTTACTAGAATGGGCTCCAGCTCCATCCAGGATAATACAAGAGGTGCTAGCTCACCACTGTTTTTTGTAATTGAGTAGTATTTCATGGTATACATATACCACATTTTATTAATCCACTCATGTATTGATGGGCACTTGGGTTATTTCCACAACTTTGCAATTGTGAATTGTGTTGCTGTAAAGATTCTAGTGCAGATGTCTTTTTTATAGAATGTCTTTTGTTCCTTTGGGTAGATGCCCAATAATGGGATCAAATGGTAGTTCTACTTGTAGCTCTTTGAAGTATCTCCATATTACTTTACACAGAGGTTGTACACATCTGATAAAGGGCTGATAACTGGAATCTATATAGCACTCAGGAGAATCAGCAAGAAAAAATCAAACAACCCTATGAAAAAGTGGACAAAGCACATGAACAGAAACTTTTCAAAAGAAGATAGACCGATGACCAACAAACATATATGTTGGTGTGGATGGGAGAGATAGGAGCACTCATACACTGCTGGTGGGACTGTAAACTAGTGGGGTGGATTTCTGTTCATCCTGTTGAGTAGAACTTTGTTACTTTGTTTTATCTCTTGATCCATTGTGGTATCTGTGCTTTGACCTTTAGCTTCTGGGTGATTGTACTTAAAACTGTGTGTTTTTCTATATGTCCACTTAAAACATTTACTTTAAAGGCCAGTAAACACAACTGTGAACAAAAAGATCAAATTGCAAAAGTCTATATAGAGTATGCTGCCATTTTTGTAACATTTTAAAATAGTGAAAGAAATGCTATGCTACTTGAGAGTGTATGTGTTTTAAGTAAAAGTATTAAAACATAATGGATAAAAATATCAATTCAAGATAGTTATTACCTCTTAGAAGGGAAGGAGATTGGATTGGGTGACAGGGTTAACCCTATTTATTCTGTTTTGTTTCTCTTTTAAAACAAATATAGCACAGTTGCAACAATGACATTTGTTAAATGTAGACAGTAAGTATATAGATTTTGGTTATATTATTCTCTATGTTTTTATGTATATTTGAAATATTTTGAAATTAATATTTTTAATTTAAAAATGAATGGCAGTCAGTAACATGAACTCAATTTAGTGACACCATCATGCTTTGCTTAGCATCTGTTTCCCTTCACCATAGTCTGCAAAGAGCCAGGGTGATTATGGGGCTCATATCGTTTATTTCCCTTCTCCTAGACATCATAGTCCTGAGGTGCCTATTGTCTTACTATCTGCAAATAGTTGTTTCATAGACTTTATTCAATGTTCTCATTTACATCAGGAGGCTTAGCCTGGTCCCAGTTACTCTGTCAATGGCCAGAAGTGAAATTGATGATGTCTTTTTTCTCCTCATAGAAAAATGTCTGTTTTCTAACCCTGAATAATATAGAGGCATTGAAGATACCATTATAAGGCAACTTAGTAGTAATGAGCCCCATATTGTCCCCAAATATCATTCTTTTCTTTGAAAAAAAAATCAAGGTCATTGGAGAAATAGCTGCATTTCTAGCGCAAAATATTCAAGATGAGTTTGAGATATTTTCTTGTGTTAGAAAGAAAGCTATCAAATGCTGAGTTCTCATCAAAAGAATGTAAGATCTATCCTAAAGGAGTTGCTATTGCCCACAATGACCATTAGAGCATCAAAAAGAATAATGACTACAGTTGTATATCAGACACATTAGATACATAAAAATCCATGAATTCATAATGATAATGTAAGGGGAAAAAAATCTCATTGGTCCTCTTTGAGGGTTACTGAGTCATTGACTTGTTATTCTCAAAATTGATAAATTAAGGGAAGAAACCAAGTATTTATCCTGCCTTTTCTTTATCTTTTCTTTTCTTTCTTCTTTCTTTCTTTCTTTTTTTTTTTTTTGAGACAGGGTCTCACTGTTGCCCAGGCTATAATGCAGTAGTATGATCACAGCTCACTGCAGCTTCCAACTCCTGGGCTCAAGTGATCCTTCAGCTTTAGTTTCAGCCTCCTAAGTAGCTAGGAATGCGGGTGCATGCCACCCTGCCTGGCTAATTTTTTTTTTTTTTTTTTTTTTTTTTTAGCGTCAGGGTGTCATTATGTTGCCCAGGCTGGTCTCAAATTCCTGGTCTCAAGCAGTTCTCTTAGCTCAGGCCTCCCAAAGTGCGAGGATTATAGGCATGGGCCACTGTGCCCAGCCTATCCTGCCTGTTTTATACAACTAGTATCTCAGGAAAGCCAAGAAATTGATGTTAATAAATTCAGAAAGAATGATAAAGATAGAAAATCATTATTTTGTAAATCTCCCTAACCTCCCCATCCTGGGCAACCACTAATCTACTTTCTGTCTGTATATATATGTGTGTGTGTATATATATATATTTGCCTATTTTGGACATTTCATATAATTGGAATCATTCAATATGTGTTTTTTTGTGACTGGCTTCTTTTACTTAGCATAAATTTCAAGGTTCATCTATATTGTTGCACGTATCAGTACTCTGTTCCCTTTTTATTGCCAAATAGTAGTCCATGGTATGTTGTAATGTTGTGAAATATGTATTTGGTCTTTGACTCCCTCCCATTTGCTGGTGTATAACTCCTAAAATCCTTAGCAACTCCAGAGTGTTGTCTTTTTATACGCTAATGATCTACTGATGGCGGGGCCCCTGGGTAGCTTCAAGATGGGGCTTTTCACAGGAGAGACCTGCACTTGGTTAGAGGATTGAGACTTTTGGTCCCATCCCCTGACCTCCAGGGAAGGGAGAAGGGCTGAAGGTTAAGTTGATCACCAGTGGCCAATGGTGTAATCAATCATGCCTACATAATGAAGCCTCCATAAAACCCAAAAGGATACGGCATTGAGAGCTGATGGATAACTCAGTACGTGGAGGTTCCTGGAGACTGAGGCACCCAGGAAGGGCATGGAAGTTCTCCCTTTGGTCCTCTACCTCATCCTAAGTATCTCTTCATCCATATCCTTTGTAATATCCTTTATAATAAACTGGTAAACCTAAGTGTTTCCCTATGTTCTGTGAGCTGCTTCTAGCAAATTAATAGACCCCAAAGAAGGCATCATGGGAACTCCAACTTGATGCCTGTTAGTCAGAAGTTCTAGAGGCCTGGACTTGTGACTGTGAGGAAGGAAGGGACTTGGTCTTGTGGGACTGAGCCCTCAACCTGTAGGATCTGTTGCCATCTCCAAGGAGATAGTGTTGGAATTGAATTAGAGCAACTCAGCTGGTGTCTGCTGCGACATTGCTTGCTTGTTGTTGGGGGAAAGCCCCACACATTTGGTCACAGAAGTCTTCTGTGTTGTCTGTTGTTGTGGTATGAGAGCAAAGGGAAAACAATTTGAGTTTTCCAAACAAGTATACAGTAGTATTCCGTTGTATACCACATTTTATTTTGCGGATGTGACATTTGAGTTCTTTCCACTTTTTGTCTGTTATTAGTGTTGCTATAAACATTCATGTACATGTTTTTGTGTGGCCATACCTCTTGTTCAGGGTACATTTCTAAAAGTGAAATTACTGAGTTGTATGGTAATTCTATATTTAACTTTTAAAGAGACGGGCAAACTTTTCCAAATTGGCTGTATCATTTTATGTTCCCATTAGCAATGTATGAAGATTCCAATTTCTCTACGTTCTTGTTATCGTCTGTCTTGTTAAATGTAGCTATCCTGGTGGGTGTGAATTGGTATCTCTTTGTGGCTTCAATTTCCATTTCCCTAATGACTAATAATATGGAACATCTTTTCTTGTGCATTTTAGCCATTTATGTATCATCTTTGGAAAAATCTCTACTCAAATCTTGTACCTATTTTTAAACTAGGTTTCTTTAAAGATGAAGTTGTAAGTGTCCTTTATATATTCTATATGTATAAATCCCTGATTTATATGATCTTCAAATATTTTCTCCCATTCTTTAGGTTGCCTTTTCACTATCTTTCTTAATGGTATCTTTGAAGCATATAAGTTCTAATTTTGATAAAATTCAATTTATCTGTTTTTCCTTTGATTGTTTATGATTTTCTTTCATTGCTAAGAAATCATTATCTAAGCCAAGGTCATGAGATGTCAGTCATAGCATTCATGGCATTAGGAAATTCTCTACCTTCTGAGTACAAGCTTTCCCAAGGTATAAACCAAGAAAACTATTTTTCAGCCTTTCTTGCAGCTGTGGCACAGGTATATGACCTAGGTTCTTCCAATAGAACCATCCATGCCAGATTTTGTATCAGAATCTAGGGAGTAAGGAAGGAAGACACTACAAAGAATTCATTCCATTAAGGGTAGCAGATATATCTAGTTTCTAGATTTCAGTATTGGCAGGAATTAGGGGTAACATGCAGTTCCTTCTGTCCACAGTGCAAACCACAGTGCTGTGCCCAGCAGTTGCAAGCACAGTGTGCACCCTGAAAATCTCCCTCCTACTGTCAGTAATTCATTCCGGAAACGAATCCATTCTCTGTGAGAATGCTAACAGGAGCCTACTTCCTATTATTTTAAATGAGAAAAAAATGCATTACATGTCAACCTTAAACTCTCAACCAATTTCTTAAACTGTACTAAAACACAGTAAAATGTATATATAAGTAACAGACATGCATATTAGGATGTGAAATGCTTAAAACATCAAAATAACTAGTAAGGCTGTTAGGATTTTGCTTTCTATGCAATAGCATATTATATATCCCATTTGTTGACATTCAGTGCATTTTTCAAAATATCCGCATGTGATTCTGACATTCTACAAATTATATTTGAAATGTAACTTTAACATGCATACATAGTATCATGTTTAAAATGTACTGAGTTGGGGTATGTATATATATATATATATATATATATATAGTATACTTATCAACTGAAAAATTTTGTATTGAGAGATAAGTATGTTCTCTGAAGTTTGGATATTAAAAACCAAGAGCCATTGTACCAGGAAAATGTTCACCATGAAAACATTCTGCCAGATGTATGCCTGTGTTAACTGAGCACCTGGAACATGCCTGGCACCATACACAGGGTGCATGTGTCTATAAGCCCGTATTTTAGATAAAACATGGTATGCTTCATAACCATGTCTTAGGTACACCAAGACTTTGATAAAGAGTAAAAGGAACAAACTTCTTCCTTTTCCTTTAACCAGCTAGGCTCTACCTATATCTCTGTCTTTAGAACACTGTAAAATCATCTATGCCAGAACTCATCTGGGAGGTCTGGATTCTAACCCTAGCCCTGTTCAGCTATAACCCTAGACAAGTCACTTCTTTTCCTTGCCTATAATATAAGAAGTAGATTGAATTAAAAGATCTTCCAGGGCTCTGTCCAATTCTGAAATTATTTGATATGCTTTAAAATGTAATCATATAAGCAGAAAATATTCAGGTGAGTGAATAGTTCTCAAAGTGTTTCCCTTCTAGAATGTACAGGTTTTTTCTAAATAGTCCCTCTCAGAAAAACCCAGGTATTCCCCTCATTCAGAAATTATATCCTCATCTTACTGGTTAGGAGGGCAGTGATCAAAGTTGTTTTCAAATCAGTTTATTTTGTTAATTTAAAAAATGTTACCAGCAATATTAAGTAAAAGCATGTGAACTACAAAATTGATTATTAACTTTTTATCGTACATGTTTCTAGGTGAATGTCTGTAATAGGAAAAGGGCAATAGGAAGATAAATTTGGCAGTGTTAATAGGCAAGCCCTCACTGGAGTATTTTTTTCTTTTTCTAAGCATTACTCTGCCACCAGTGAAGTCTCATTATTTCTAAGTGTCCTAATCAATAAGGTCATGAAAGATTGATTTCAGGAGCTGTCACTGTGTTTATGACAAGAAGCATATAGAGTCATTTATAGAAGTGGGCAGTAATTCTCCTTGTTAACTAGCAAGTCAAGCAATCAGTAAGCACATCTTACATGTCTTTGGGTGGTGAGGAGAATCTTGATGGTGTTCATCACTGACAGAGTAGAAGACTAATATTGTTAATTGAATTTCCCTAAAGATAACAAAAAAATACCGTTGTGTGGGGGGAAGGGTAGAAGGAGTAAATCCATACAAGTCTCCAGTACATATGTGGTGGTTGCATTGATTTTTCCTCTGCTAATGCCCTGGGATGGATACCCCATTGTCCTCAGAAAATATAAGGTTGATTATAGCAGCTTCTTTCCACTTAAGACTTTCAAAATTACAACTACAAATATTTTAAGATATGTGTATATTTCAGTATGTATAATTTAAAAATAAAAAATTTATTTTAATGTGTGTTGTACAATGTGTAACATGCAAACATTTCCTTATTATTACTCACAAATATGATGTTAAGGACCACATAATATTCTTTCATATTAGGGTACTATAATTTATTTGGCTATTGCTCTGTTTTGGGAACACTTAGGTTTAAAAGGCCTTTTTAAAAGAAAAATAATCTTTATTACCATAATACATGCTCATTGTAAAAAAAATTAAGCAATGCAGAAGTATATAAATAGAATAAATGAAAATCCCTCTCATTTTCCTCTCCTAACCGCTCTTCTCAGACATGACAACTGTTAACAGTTTGCAACATATTCTTCCAGATTTTCTTCTATGCATATTTCTGTGCATACACATACACACTCATGTAATATTTTTTCTCATTAAAAAAATCAAAATATAAATATATGTATATATAGTTTTTTATTAAGCAGCATATTATAAACATTATTTCATGTCAACACATGAAGCTTTACCCAATTATTTTTCAATTCGCTGGATTTATTTTTTGATTTTTAAAAAATTGCTATACATGGTTAAAAAAATTAAACCATCCAAAAGGAATGCGATGAAAAAGGAATTCCTTTTACATTACCCTGGGAATTATTTCTAAAGAGTGCATGGTACTCCAAGAAATAGTTGTATCAATAACTTATTTAACCATTTCTGTATTGATAGACATGTGTTTGAATTGTTTCAGAGATTTTACTTTTTCAAACAACGTTTTAATGGACATTCCTGTATGTATAACATTGTGCACTTGGGCTTATTTTCCAGGATAGATTTACTAGATGTGACATTAAAATTTCAATTTAAAAAAAAAAGCCACATTATCCTTCCGAAATGTTAAAAAGTAATAACCTTCTTAGCCAATATAATTGGGATCAGTAGATGATCGTGTAAGCCCAAAAGTCAAGCCCTCCTAAGACTGTGACTGCTGAGACCAGAACTCAGGTCTCTTGACTCCTCCATTATACTTGTCTTGAGATGATTCATAAACTGATGGTCCCTCCATAAGCAACTGATCTGCTCTTAACAAGATCCCTGCGTCCCAGGAAGGCTCTGCAGAGCCTAGAGCCTGAATGAAAAGTAGATCTCGTTAGTGAAATCTTGGTGCCTTTCTGCAGCCCAGCAGTACTAATAGATTAGGGACTAGTCCAGGTAAAATAAGTTTTCCTTAACTGTTTGTGGAATGTGTGAATGAACCGTGCTGATCTTCAAATCTGTAAAGGCCTTAACAGTATAGGTTAAAATTAGAATTTCCTACACTCCTAGCAGAGGATGATAATGTGGTCATGTCATGGGCATAATAAGCTAATCAGTCTGCAATCATAAATGTTAAATTCATTTCCGCAGACCCACTGAGTGTGTCTGACTCCAGCATGTTTTCATGCCCCAAGTGAAGACCTATGCTTTTCTTTGCGCTGAGCTATACATTTTGTTATAGATAGCATCCAAATGTAGATCAGGGAGACAGAGACACATATCAACTTTCATGGCCATAGTTTCTGAAAAATGTTTTATTTGATAACCTTATAATTATGAGTTAGCTTGAATTCTCACATACCCCCCATTCCCAAGATGATATTTTTGATATTGCAGTTCCAGAGGAAGAAAAGCTATTCTTAATTTTACCTTATGTTCCTAATCTTTTTCTAAAAGAAAAATATTAGTATTAATAAATGGCAAGGTTGATTGAATGAAATTGTGATTTACAAATCTTACTGAATACTTATGTGGGTATTTCTGCAGGACATATTTCTAGAAGTAGAATTATACCAAAACATATTGCAGTACTCCAGCCTTTTGTGAGAGACTGTTATTCTTTCCTTGTCTTTTGAGATCTCCAGGTTAGGGTAAAACCCTAATGTATATACGTTGCTGTTCAGCTGAGCAGAGAAAGAGGGGGCTGTAGTCCCCTCTCTGCTGGGAATCCTAGACAAGCCAAGCCAAGAAAAGGAAGACTTCAGGAAAAGGGGCTATAGCAGTGATAATGGTGAGCTTGGAGTACCTGTGGTAGATCCCCATTTTTCTGATTGGAAACCTCTGTGGCAAAATAAACAACTGGAAATTCCATTATTAAATTCCAGCTATGTGTCATCCTCTGGAAGCCTTCCCTGATAGGCCGCCCCCTCTGTGCCTACACATTCACGCACACCTTATCTGTCCTCACTCCGGGGGAGCTGCCCTTCCTTTGCAATCCTATCCATTCGTGTTTACTACCCTTCTCTCAGCACCTCCCATTAGTGTATTGTAGTAGTTCTCAACTCTGTGCTTCAGAATTACTTTGGATTTTTTTTTTTTTTTTTTTTGAAACAGTGTCTCGCTCTGTTGCCCTGGGTAGAGTGCAGTGGCATCATAGTTCCTTGCAACCTCACACTCCTGGGCTCAAGCAATCCTCTTGCCTCAGCCTCTCAAGTAGCTGGGACTACAGGCACGTACCATAACGCTCAGCTAATTTTCTATTTTTAGTAGAGATGGGGTCTTGCACTTTCTCAGGCTGGTCTGAAACTCCTGCGCTCAAGCACTGCTCCCACCTTGGCCTCCCAGAGGGCTAGGATTATAGGCGTGAGCCATTGCACCCAGCCCTACTTTGGAATTTTTAAACAGTAAATATAGATCACTGAGTGATTCTCTCCTTTTTTGTTGTATTGGAATTTTTTTATCATAAAATTAAAAAGAAAAAGATGCTTTGGGGCCTCCACAGACCAACTAAATAAAAATCTCCACCAGTAATTCCAAGATGGAGCCAGGATTGAGAGTCATTGCTATACCAGAAGAGTTAATTTGCTTGTTTGTCATCTTATACGATTGTTGAGTCCTTGAGGATCCTTCTCTCTTTTTGTCCCTAGAACCTAGTCCCATGCCTGACACATTACTAGATACTCAATAAAAACTTACAAAACTACAGAATTAATGCATGGATGATAGTATTCATCTAACTATGAAAAGATTAAGGAGAAGAGAAAACTAATGGAGTTTGTGTATATAAAAGTTTTTATAAAAAGAGCTGACACGGTGTTTCAATTTCTTTGAAGATAGAGTGAAAAATAGGCCAAAATGCGCAACTTCATAGACTATTAGAAGAACTTTCTTGCCAATAATGTTATTAAGCTATATCAATAAAGAGATGATTTATGAAAGATATGAACGTGCCTTTATATCATGAATAGCATAGGGATTTGTTTCCTGTACATTGAGGATTTAAGCCAAATCACTTCATGATGTGCATTTCTATATTTTGAAGCCAGGACAAACTCGATGGAAGAAGGTAGAATAATACGGTCCCAGGGTGAACCAAACCAGGAAACAAAGTACTTACCTGAGGCTATTCTAGCATAACCAAGGTCTTAGATGGAAAAATAGGGCTAAGCATCTTGACCAATACAAAGAGCAAGGGAAAGGCAGTAACAGAAGAAACAGCTACATGGCTGTACCTGGAAAGAACAGAAGCAGATGGAAACTGGCGTGCAGATTCGGTCTCTTACTTTTAATAGATTTGTTACCATGTCTTTAAGTGACTTCCATTCCATTTTTAAACACTTTTTATATGTTTAGAAATAAAAAATTTAATATATATCTTCTTCATGTTAAAAGTCATCATTTAGCTGTAAATATATGTCACGCAGGAATAAAGAAGTAGAAATTGTAAACATTTATAGACTAACATAAAAATTCAGCCAACAGTATTCTAACCTTATAATTTATAAATTTAATTTAACCTTATGATTTATAATTATAAAATAATAGAGTTTGATAGTACCATCTTAATTTAAAAGATAAATTCTTCAAAAAAATTGTTCATCTCATTGGACTTGCATAACTTCAGAGGAAAACTATGCAAAGAACTAATAGCAGTTATCTATCATAGAACTGAGGAAATGAATTTCATTAAATTTTATAGAAAGTGAGCTACAAATTTTATTCCATGGTTTTTCACTTAAAATCATTGAAAAATCAGAAATTAAGGTTAACAGATTTTTTAATTCTGCTCTAATTTTAAACTATCCTTAAAGAAAAATTTTTACCCCTTTTCTACTGGCTTTAATCCTTTTGTCTCTCATATTCCTTATTCTTGCCTCAACTAAGTTGCAGCAATATCTTTGGTGCATATTTTTTTTAAGACTGATGACAACACTTATGACCTCCCAAAGCTGCTCCCTTGGTGACCACTAATGGTTTATCTAGTGTCAAACAAGATCTTTGTTTTCTTGATTTTAGATAAATTTGCAGCCCACTGCTTCACCAGTCATGATGTCAGTTGTTTACATTTCAGCAAAATGTTTGTCGTAACTTTCAAATACAGGGGAACTATAGACAGACGGTGTTTATCATGTTGTAGAGACTGTCAGAAATGGTTGGCCTCAACATAACTGAGTCAAGCCCAATGTTTACATTCTAATCTGCAAACTGTCAGGTCTGCTCGGCTATAGTGACCAATTACAGCATGAGAAGATGAATAGCACAGAATTTTTATATTAGTTGCTATATATTGCTCTGAATTGAATTAGTCTTTTCCCAAAAAAATGTATTTTACAGTGATAATGGCTAAAGAATGAGAAGAAGCCATTCCAGTAGTAGAAGTGGTAATATTACTATTTTGGTTAATAACCCTCTTCCAAAAGTGAAATGTAAAAACTCTCATGTTTTTTGTGGTGATATTCTTTCTATCATCTTCTAACAAAGTTAGGTCTGAAACATATGCTGACAGCTTGCCAGAGGAGGATTCTTGGAGAGAGGAGTGGCTCTTGCACAGTGACCATGTCAACTGCTATAGCAAGTTAAAGACTTTATCTCAATCTCAGGCATTTACTCAATTATTTATTGAGCAGGGGTGAGAAAAATATTTAAACAAATTTAATAATACTTAGGGTGTGTCCATAGATCGCATATATGTACACTCATGCATTGCTTAATAATGGAAATATGTCCTGAGAAATGTGTCCTTAGGCTATTTCGTCCTTGTGCAAACATCAGAGTGAATTTACATAGACCTAGATGGTATAACCTACTACACACCTAGGCTATATGGTATAGTCTGTTGTTCCTAGACTGTAAATCTGTATGTCCTGTTACTATGCTGAATACTATAGGTAATTGTAACACAATGGTAAGTATTTGTGTATCTGAACATATCAAAACATTGAAAAGGTATATGGTAAAAATACAGTATCATAATGTTATGGGACCACCGTTGTATATGCAGTCAGTTATAGGCTAAAATGTCGTTATGCAGCACATGACCGTATATAAATATTGATATATAATTTTTATTTTTTTTATTTTTTATTTTTTTGAGACAGAGTCTCGCGCTATTGCCTGGGCTAGAGTGCCATGGCGTCAGCCTAGCTCACAACAACCTGAAACTCCTGGGCTCAAGCCATCCTCTTGCCTCAGCCTGTCGAGTAGCTGGGACTACAGGGATGCACTACCACACCCAGCTAATTTTAACTAATTTTTAGTAGAAACAGGGTCTCACTGTTGCTTGGGCTGGTCTCAAACTCCTGAGCTCCAGGAATCTTCCTGCCTCAGCCTCCCAGAATGCTAGGATTACAGGCGTGAGCCACCGTGCCCGCACAATATAATTGAATTTTTAACAGCACATTTCCTTTCTGACTGCCTGTGTGCCCTTTCCTCCTCTGAAACACCCATTCCTCCCCCAAGCCAACCCCTACTTGTTCTTCAGAACCAATCTCGGTAATCTCTACCTTTAGGAACCCTTCCGCAAGTTGACCGTTTGATTTAACGTTCTTGCCCAGCTATGTCGTAGCTGTATAATGTAATTTGTCGTTTCTACTGCATAATGTAATTACTGATTTTCTTGTTTGTTTTACCTACTAAACTATAAGTTTTTAAAAGGTAAGGACTGTTTTATTTAACCTTGTCTCACTAGTGCCAAACAAAGTGTTTCGTATATAATAGGGCTAATGAAATGAATGCTTTAGGACATCATTCTCCTGCTGTAGAACCCTAGCATTTATGGCCCACCCTTGCTTGTTCTTTCATTTCCCATCTCCCCAAGGGCATCCGCACTTGCTGATCAAAGCAGCAGCATCTGCGTTGTGCCTATACTGTCCATCTTTCTGTATTTCTTTGTGATGTTGCTTCTATAATAGGCCCTCATTTTCTCTTCTTATCTGTATATGGTCTTTTCAAGACCATATTCAAGATGCATTTTCTTCAGAAAATCTATGATTAATTTAATCCTTAATGCTATAGAGACGGTGGTAAGCGGTATAGGTCCTCAGAATACTTTATGAAAAAAACAAAGGAGTGATAGAGAAGTTGACAAATGAAAACTCAGCATTAGCCTACAGACTTGAAAGAGAAAAAATATGGTAAAGAAAGAGGAAAGTAAGTGATGGGAAAAATAATCTTAACAAAGCTTGAATATTAGTCATATATTTCATCTTACTGTCAATACAATCATCTCCGTGATGAGGGAGAGCATGGCCACAGAGATGACAAGCCTCAGCTTCCTGTCCCACATGGGCCATCACCTGGATGTGCACCCTGGGGAATGACAAAGCTGTTTAGCCTCTCTTTCATCACCTCTGATGCAGCAGTTCTGAGGGTTCTCCCAGCTCTCTAATCTGGGACTCTTACAGATAGCTGAGAGTAGCAAAACTGATTATTTGGTGGCATTATCTGGGAGACTGACTTAAATTTAGTGTGTTTTTTTGTGATGGTCTCTGGAATCACACTGTGGAAGCTCCTTCCCTGCTCAAAGAGTTGTACAGTCATGGAAGATGGAGAGTTTTTAATTATTATTTTACTAGAGAAGAGAAAGAAGCATTGAGGATTTCAAGCAGTGCTTACATCATTCAAGCAGAATTTAATGGGGTTCTTTCTCCCTTTGATTACCTCAAAGCACAATTACAGAAAAGTAGACCATGGGTTAAAAAGTTTTCATCAAGCAGAATCAGAAGTTGGTAGAATCTCAGAGTAGATGCTCCAATTCTCCCACCCCATAATATTAATAATACTAATGCTTATATTTGCAGAATTTATCATAGTTTCCAAAGAATCTTTTTTATCCCATTTCTCATATGAGCAGATCCTCTTAGAGAAGTTAGATGAAGCTCATAGACCAGTAAGAGTTGGGATGAGGACAAGGAAACCAACAGTACCTGTTGGAGGGTGGGAGAGACCTTATATTCTGATCTGTTCTATCAATGAAGAAAGATGCATTGTTGGTGGGGAGGATTTTGATGATCTGTGCTTCTTTGCCATGCCCTGATACCAAAGGGACAAGGAATCTGCTGAGTGAAAGAGCATGGACACAACCCAGTCATTCAACTTATTAGCTTTCCTAAATATTGGTATATAGACCACTAGGTCTTCTATGGGATCCTGAAGACTACCTTTACTCAGAGCCAGAAGACATTGGGAAATAAATGAAAACATCTCTGAGCACTTGCATTAATTAGGTGCAGGCTAATAATCATAGGGTACCATTCTAAGTTTTTAAGATGATATTAACACATTTAATCTTCACACCATCCATGTTGCTTTTATTGTCCCCATTTTACAAATGAGGAAACTAAGGTATTTGTCCAAGGTCCCACAGCAAATAAGTGGTGAACTATGATTTGAAAACAGATAGCTTGTCACCAGAGTCCATAGATAATTACTATGGTGTATTGACTAAAGCAAGTTGGTATTTTATCTTGCTGCCTCTTGCTTGAGCATGCATCTGGATGTGACTGTCCCCAGTTTCCTCATCCGAGAGTACTAGGACTGTCTTCCCACATTCTCATAAGCCACAATTACAAGAGTCATGTTTTAGTCTCAGATATATTTTTGTGGGGAATGTTATTCCAGCCTAGTAAGGAAAACAAGCATCTCTTCCCAAGTGGTTTGATCTTACAATTTCCTCTAGCAACTTCAGTAGATTTTTCTAGCAGGTTTTATTCCAGGATCTATATTCCCTCAACTTTTGCTAATATATTCATGAGAAGTATCAGTATTATTGGAGGTTAACTTATTTATAATTAATTTTTTTATTCTGAGATTTATAAACAATTCAATTAAATAATTCCTTTTATCTATATAGTCCAAACTGATTTTTAATCTCTTGTGGTTTGGATTAAAAATATATATATACACTTCACTTTAAAGTTCTTTGACTATAAGAAATATGTCTTCTGGATTTTTTTTCCATCTATATATACCTCCCTTCCTCTGTCACTCCCTTTCTTCCCTTCTTTTCCCGTTTTCCTTCCCCAGCACTGTAAATTGTCCTGTGGTACTGTACATAATTAATATGGGATGGGGGTGATTTCCAGAGACAGAACCAGGTGCTCTCTGGTTTCCCCGGCACAAACTCAGAAACCATGTGCAGGCGCACATTCGTCAAGTTCAGTTGTATGGGAAACCACAGGAAGCCCAAGACCCTCCTAAGTATCACCACCCAGGGGTTCATGCATTTGCCATAGTGCCTTTGGAACAGATTCTCAGGACAGTGGAAGCCCATACATGATGCCTTTACATTTTTCTCATTCTCAGATCACATTTAGATCATTTGAGCTTGAAAAGTTCAGAACATGAGTTAAAAGGTGACGATGCCTACTACTCTTTCAAAAGTATACAATGACCAAAAAGTAAATTGGAATGCCTGAGAGCAGGATTTGTTTGCTCATTGAAAACCAAGGAATCACATGATCATTAAAACATAAAGATAAGTTATAGCATGTAGATAATTTATTGATGGATGAAGACTTTATTGTGATGCGTCCTGCCTGTTAGTTTGGAAGGATATTTCATCTCTCCACTAAAAGGCCTAACAATCTTTATTATGCAACATGTTCTAATTAGAACATGTTCCTGCATTCCTGAAAACCGTGTTCAAAACAGATCCTTAGGAAGTAGATCATTCTTTTAGCAATATGAACGAATGTCTAAACTATGTGTCAGACCCTACTCACAAGACACTTCAGTCTAATGGCTGAATTTAGACAAGAGGCAGTTAAAACACAATATAATAAACTGCATAATAACAGGTCATCTTCTATTCTTGCTACTTTCAGTCCGCTCTCTGTATAACGCCCAGGGTGATCGTATCACTTCCCCACTCCCAACTCTCTAATGGCTCCTTAATATATTTGGAATGAAAACTGACATACTTACCATGGTCTAGAATGCCCAGGATTTGCACCACTCTTTACATCTCTGACTTCATCTCTCACTGCTTTTTTTCCTCATTCTCTCTGCTCCAGCCTCATGGGTCTTGTTATTCCTCTAGTACGTCAGCACTCTTTTGCCTTAGGACCTTTGCACTTACTCTTCTCTCCGCCTGAAAGCTGTTCCTCCAGATAGCTGCGTGGCTTATTCCTTACTTCCTTCAGGTCTTTACTCAAATGTCATCTTCCCTGGAGGCCTTCTCTTTTTACCCTATTTAAAATTGCAACTCTTTCTGCCTCCACAACCCAAAGACTCTCTTCTCTATTTTATTTTTTCTCTGTAGTCCTTATCACCATCTAACACACTCATTTATATTGCTAATGACTTTCTACCCCAACTAGAATATAACTTTCACAGAAGTAGGGACTTTTGTCTGTGCTCCATAAATATTTGTAGAATCAATCAGTGAATAAAAGTTAATTGCAAGGTGCTATGAGAGCACATAATCTAGGAATGAAAATCAAAGAAGACTTTTAAGTTACAGTGAAGCTAAAATTTGGCCAAAACAAGTGGGAAGTTTTTAGCAGAGTGTTTCAGGCAGAGAGAACAACCCTTGCAAAGCCCCAGAGAGGCACAGAAGACAGTGTGATACTTTAGTTGCTCATAATGGCTGGAGCACAGCACGTATGGGGAGCGGGGAGCAGTGAGACTGGAGAGATAACGAGGGACCTGAGAATGAAGGGTCAGATAAAGACGTGGAAATCCAGTGAAGGATTCCAAGGAAGAAATGAAGTGACAAGTTTGCATTTTGGAAAGATCTTTCAGGCCACTCCATGGCGAGCAAACTGGAGGGCAAGCCTGCAGCAGAAAGGCTCTAAGGAGCTATCTCGAAGATTTAAGTAAAGTGGTGGCAGCCTGAAACAAGCTGACAGTGGTAGGGATGAGAAATACATGCATTTGAAAAGTATTTAGGAGACAGAATCACTTTTGGCTATGAGGAGTAAAGAGACAGGAAGACGCTAGACATGGAGTATGGATGGTGGTGCCATTCAGGATCAGGTTTATAAGACAGAAAAATAACAAATTCTGTTTTAGACATGTTGATGTGCTTTGGAACACCCAAATGGTGCTAAGATACTGAGTAGAAAGTTATCTGTACAAGTGTGGGGTTTAGAAGAGGAGCTTGGGCTGCAGATACAGATTTGGGATCATCAGCTTAGATATAATAAAGGAAACAGTAGAAATGGATGCTAATCTGTAGAGTGAAGAAGATAAAACAAAGAAGAAAAAACCTGAAAAATATTATTATTTAAGTCAGAGATTGGCAAACTATGGCTCGTGTGGACTAAAACAGTACTAAATGCCTCATACACAGACATGTTCACAGCCTAAGGTCAGAGCTTGCGTATTTTCCACTCATGAAACGAAGTTGAACAAAAACTGCTGCTCTTTACGACAACTTTTAGGAAGCTTCAAACCTAAGGAAGAAAAGAGCGCACAGTTTCACAATCAAGAATTGAACCAAGCCACCTGCTGGCTCAGTAACTAAATGTGCACTATCTCCAGCACCACTGCTGGAATTCCACCCACTGGATTGCTACTCATGTGACCCGGAGCCCTGGCTGTCCAGGGGAGGCAACTATGAAGCTGTAGGTGAGTACAGGAAGAGAGAATATATTAATAACAAAAAACCTCTCAAAATGTGCCTGCAAAGCAAAATTATAAACATGAAGAAATCAAATGTTAAGAAAGATAGCCATGAAATTATTTTCAGAACTGGAATAAGAATTTAATACAGATGGAATTAATTTTAAAGAACTATCTGAAAAAAATTGTAAAGAAATATATTTAATATGCTCAAAGAGATAAATGAAAGCATCCATTTAAAAATAACAGGAAAGTATAAAAAATAGGCAGAAATGAAATCATAGGTAATATGACACACCCTTATGTATTGGTAAGTCTTTACATGAATGATTAAAAACTTCAGAAATCGTAACAGCTGTCTTAAATATCCCAAAAAGCACAGAATGAACTTCTCTAAGCATTTGGGACTGTCCTTATTTTCTATTTTTGAGTACCATAAAAATACAGAGGCAAAAGTAACTATGCAGTAAGATGTAAATAATAAGTGAATAATATTTTTAAATAGTCACTTAGATGTATGTTGATCTTGTTTCTAGTGAAATCATCCGTAAATGCCTAGTAATACAAATGAAACTATCTTCCCAGGAGTAATGATCTTGCTATTCCATGAACTCTAAAACACTTTGTCCCTCTCTTCAGAAAAGTATGAAATTTTACCTTAGCTTACAGGCCCTTATCACTTTTATCTCCTCTTACAGACACTAGTCTTCTCAACGTCTCATACTACGGTTCTCTGTCCTCCACAGAGTAGACTAGCACCATCTGTACACAACAGACAAATGTTACCTGAATGGCTGACACATATATCTGAGTTCTTGTTTTTACTATGACAGCAAAGCATTTTATAGTAGTTACTGCATGTTTTGCAAAGTTATGAAACTTGTACAAATTTTCTGGTAAAGTAAGTAAGTAAAGTATTTGAGTAATTGGGTCATTAAGACAAAGAAGATTTGTGCAAAGCTGATTGTGTTGATGTTTTGAAGGAACTTCAAACCATAGTTTAACATGAAAGAGTCTTATTTTAGTACTGACAGTCGTTTCAGTCTTATGAGAGTCAGGAACTGGTGGCTCATGTGAGGAAGCTAAGATGAGAAAGGTTAAGTGAATTCACCGAAGCTACACACAACAACTGGGATTTTTGATAGTTGATTTATGCACCTTTTTTTTTTTTTTTTACTAAGACACTGAAGTGGAAAATATCTCATCCTATCTAGCATACATGACAACATGCTGCAATAGTTATTTTTCAAGTATAAAACATATATTTTCTTAAAAAAATACACAGTAATTACTCCTCTTCTGTGTTCCCAGAGCACTCTGATTGTACTTCTTTTACAGGATCTACCATGGAGTTATGTTTACTTGTTTAACTGTTTTCCTGATAGAGATTTATCTCAATGTCTGGCGTTGAGTGGATGCCCAAAAGTGTTTGTCGAACAAATGAATGATTCCTTGAATGTAGTTTAGTGGCCTTTTGAATTCAGGTTCTTAAGGCTGTTTATATTATCACATTGTCCTGAAACATGTAGATTCTGAATCTCTTTGTTGATTATAAGTTATTTCTATCAAATTTTCATAAAGAACAGTCATTAAATGACCTGGGAACCAGTAGCTCAGTACTCTGTGGCCACAATATTGGAAATGTATTGGCTATTCCAAGAAAGAAAAACATGTCCATCCATGTCCAAACCTAGAATCAGGGACTTCGGTCTGATTCCAAGTTTTCTTCATTTTGTGCAAATATATATTTCTGATCTATTACTTAAGACTTTATAACTTCAATTATGTTAACTGAGTGTGAATCCTTGTGTAAAGTGGAAAATATTTTCATGAAGTAGTGTTCTTCTAATTTGAATTTTATGTATCATGTTTGCTCAAAGCAGGGTGCCACTTTTATTAAAGACATTAACACTGCATGAGAGTTAAGATAGCCAATCTTTTGGAGTTGAGGAGGAATATGTAGGAAACCAGTATTTCAATAAGTTGTGTTTTTTAATTATACCATTTTGTAAACATTTTTAACAGCTTTATTTAAATGTAATTTTATACCATACAACTCCCTTTTAAAGTGTAAAATTCAGTGGCTTTTAGACCATTCACAGAGTTGTACAACCATCACTACTATCAATTTTAGAACATTTCCTTACCCCAGAAAGAAATTTCACACCCCTTAGTTGCCATTCCCCTTTTACTCCCATCCTCACGGCGTTTTGTTAATGTTTACATTTATGGTTGAAATACTTACTTCCTAACCTGTCTTAGTATAAAAATCTTAAGTTTGCATTGCACGCATGCATATATGTGTGTTTCAACCATCTGTTTCTCTGTACAGTCCATATTTTGACATCTTGCTACAAACTATATATGCAGACAAGCTCCAGAATTAGTCATTTGAATGTTATCATTTTACTCTCTTTTTTTTTTTTTTTTTTTGAGACGGAGTCATGACGCTGTGTCACCCTGCATAGAGTGCAGTGGTATCATCCTAGCTCACTACAACCTCAAACTCCTGGGCTTAAGCCATCCCCTGCCTCAGACTACCGAGTAGCTGGGACTACAGGCGCATGCCATGATGCCTGGCTCATTTTTCTATTTTTGGTAGAGACGGTGACTCACTCTTGCTCAGGGTGGTCTCCAGCTCCTAAGCTCAAGAAATCCTCCTTCCTCAGCCTCCCAGAGTGCTAGGATTACAGGCGTGAGCCATCAGACCAGGCCTTACTCTTTTTTTCCTCAAAACTTAAAAATTAGTGTATTGCTTGAAGAGGAACCATTGCTTTATTGACAATCTTGTGACTGACTTGCTGCCAGTTAATTATTTATTATACAGTGATTAATGAGGTATCTCTCCGCCAAATTGAAATTGGAATAAATCATACTAGGTGAATCTGTCTTTCTCTTGTAATTTAGATTAGGCATACTCAGTTCTTCTTGATATCAATTGTTCTTTTTCATAATTTTTTCTAAATTTTATTTTTATTTCACCATATTACAGAGGTACAAATGTTTAGGTTACGTATATTGCCTTTGCCCCACTCGAGTCAGAGCTTCAAGTGTGTCCATCCCGCAGACGGTGGCACCACACCCATTAGATGTATATATACACATCCTCTCCTCCCTCCTCCCATCTGCCCGACACCCGATAAATGTTATTACTGGAAAGTGTTGATCAGTTAATACCAATTTGATGGTGACTACATGTGGTGCTTGTTTTTCCGTTCTTGTGATACTTCACTTAGTAGAATGGGCTCCAGCTCTATCCAGGATAATACAAGGGGTGCTGGATCACCATTGTTTTTCATGGGTGAGTAGAACTCCATGGTATACATATACCACGTTTTATTAATACACTCATGTAGTGATGGGCACTTGGGTTGTTTCCACATCTTTGCAATTGTGAATTGTGCTACTGTAAACATTCACGTGCAGATGTCTTTATTATAGAATGTGTTTTGTTCTTTTGGGTAGATGCCCAGTAATGGGATTGCTGGATCAAATAAATGGTAGATCTACTTGTATCTCTTTAAGGTATCTCCATATTGCTTTCCACAGAGGTTGCACTAGTTTGCAGTCCCACCAGCAGTGTATGGGTGTTCCTATCTCTCCGCATCCTTGCCAACATTTATTGTTTTGAGACCTTTTGATAAAGGCCATTCTCACTGGAGATAAGTGATATCTCATTGTGGTTTTGATTTGCATTTCCCTGATGATCAGAGATGTTGAGCATTTTTTCATATGTTTGTTGGCCATTAGTCTATCTTCTTTTTTTTGTTTGAGACAGAATCTCACTCTTTTGCCTGGGCTAGAATGAGTGCCATGGCGTCAACCTAGCTCACAGCAACCTCACACTCCTGGGCTCAAGTAATCCTTCTGCCTCAGCCTCCCAAGTATCTGGGACTATAGGCATGCGCCACCATGCCCAACTAATTTTTTCTGTATATTTTTAGTTGTCCGATTAATTTCTTTTTATTTTTAGTAGAGACGGGGTCTCGCTCTTGCTCAGGCTGATTTCGAACTCCTGAGCTCAAACAATCCGCCTGCCTCGGCCTCCCAGAGTGCTAGCTGATAGGGCTGTTTGATTTTTTCTTGCTGCTTTTTCTGAATTCTGTGTAGATTCTAGTTATCAGCCCTTCATCGGATGAGTAACATGCAGATATTTTCTCCCATTCTGTAGGTTGTCTATTTGCTCTCATGATAGTTTCCTTGGCTATGCAGAGCTTTTTAGTTTGATCAGGTCCCATTTATTTATTTTTGTTGTTGCTGTGATTGCTTTTGGGGACTTATTCATAAATTCTTTGCCTAGGCTGATGTCTGTAAGAGTTTTTCCAACATTTTCTTCTAGAATTCTTATAGTTTTATGCCTTAGGTTTAAGTCTGTTATCCACTGTGAGAGGTGAAAGGTGCAGATCCTGTTTCAGTCTTTTACATGTGGCTATCCAATTTTCCCAGCACCATTTATTGAATAAGGATTCTTTCCCCCACTGTATGTTTTTGTCTGCTTTGTCAAAGATTAGATGGCTATATGAGGATGGTTTTATATCTGGGTTCTCAGTTCTATTCCATTGGTCTATGCTTCTGTTCTTGTGCCGTTACCATGCTGTTTCAGTTACTACAGCCTTGTAGTATAGCTTAAAATCTGGTAAATTGATGCCTCCCAATTTGTTCTTTTCGCTTAAGATTGCTTTTGGTATAAAGGTCTTCTCTGATTCCATATGAAGCATAGAATTATTATTTCTAGATCTGTGAAAAATGATGTTGGTATTTTCATAGGGATTGCATTGAATCTGTAGATCACTTTGAGTAGTATAGACATTTTAAAAATGTTGATTCCGCCGACCCATGAGCATGGTATAGTTTTCCACCTGTTTACATCCTCTGCTGTTTCCTTCCTCGGGGTTTCATAGTTTTCCCTGTAGAGGTCTTTTACCTCCTTAGTTGAATATATTTCTAGGTATTTTATTTTCTTTGTTGCTGTTGTGAAGGGTATTGAACCTCTAATTTGGTTCTCAGTTTGACTGTTGTTGGTGTATAGGAATGCTACTGATTTCTGTTCATTGATTTTGTAACCTGAGACTTTCCTCAATTTTTTTATCAATTCCAGTAGTCTCATGGTAGAATCTTTGGGATTTTCTAGATATAAGATCATACCATCAGCAAAGACCAATAGTTTGACCTCTTCTGCCCCCACCCGCCAGCCCTCCCAGGTGCTGCTTCCCTGGTGACTACAGGAGAATGGGACAAATCCCCAGGTGGAGCGACATCAATCCAGCTTGGGCACCCCGTGGGTAACTTCAGACCAACACTCCTCTCTCTGGTAGGTTCAGGGATTGATTTCCAGGGCCCAAGCCTGCAGACCAGATCCCGTACACCTAGGTCTCGATTGTGTTGCCCCGGGGCACAGAAGGAATATTTGTGAATAAGCCTACTGAGGTGTGTGTGCTTTCGAGGGCAGATGAGCATGCTTGAGGGGCAACCCTCCTCCCAGGAGAGGGCTTTGTGCCCAGCTCAGGCTGCGATCCTGAGCAGGGAGCCTCCCGGCCTACATCACAGCTGGCGGAGATCCATTGGGGAGATCCTGCCGACAGAGGCCCGGGAGAAGCTGTCGAATAGGGGAGGAGGGAAAGGAGAGGCCTGCTCCAGAGTGCAGGTCACAGACAGCTCCACCCTACATGTAAACTTTTTGGCTGAGTGGGACCATTGCAGCCCCTCCCTGGCAGCTTTGCCCAGAAGCAGAGAGTAGACCTTTGACTCCTGCTAACACCATCTGTGGAGCTTGAGGGCAGGCTCACCCAACCCAGCTCCGCCCAGACTCACCCAACCCAGCTCCGCCCAGACTCACTCCCTCACCTGCTCCCACCGAGGTGGAGAATAAGGACACACCTGGAAGTCCCAGGGCCCCACCTACCACCTGAGGCACTAGAGTGCCTCTTCAGAGGAACAAGAGCTGGCCACAGGACCCAGAAACAGCACTTCAGCCTGCTCTTCCCAGCAAGTGCCACCTACTGACAGGGAGGTCATTCTGCACACCCTTGTATTGCATTTCACCCATAAATTTAGATAGTTATAAGAAAAGTAAAGTTAGTCACAGTGCATTTGGGATTTTTTAGTATAGAAAACCCCATGTAAATGACAAGTAATCTAATAAATACATTCTGTTTTGATGAATAGAAATGTTAAATAAATCACTTGTCAAAAACATTATATTTTTTTTTGTGTATAATTTACACGAAATTCTTTTTGGCACAAAGCATTCTCTGAATTAAATTCCTTGTAGACAAGCAGTAAAATGTATAATGTGCTTGTGAATAATACAATAACAGCCTTTCAGTCAAGATACATGATGAACAACTTGGTAACCTAGTGTGTGGGGACACAGTGCAGTTAGACTACTGAGTCCATTTTGTAGAAGATTTTATAGACTTGTCTGCTATCATGTCAAGTGTCATAGAAACAAATTTAGATTTCGTATCTAATTCAAATGGGGACTTAGATAAATCTGTGATGAATCTATACAGCTTCTCTGAGATAGTCTTTGCATACCCTTTGTGTAACCTCTGGATATCCTTGTATACACTTTGCGTAACATGTATCATTTACGTGTTTTTGTGATACCTAATTGTAACATCTAGGGCAAATGGATTACTGAACTACAGCTCTGAAGGGCTGATTATTCTTATCACTTTAATTTATTAACTAATGAAAATTACTTTTTATGATTTGATTAACTTAAGTTTTAATTTAGAGGTCTTTTCTGATAAAGCATTCGAATTAAAGAATTCAATAGTATTTTATTATCTTACTTTCACTGAGTTTATAATCCTTATATATTCATGAATAGAAACTAATTATACCAGACCAGAATGCTAGACAGGAAACTCCATGATGGTATGGACATGTCTGTTTTATCTGTCGCCAGCATCTCACATAAGAACATAATGGTCACTTGATAAATGCTTGTTGAGTGAACGAATGACAATGTTAAGCAATAGTGGGGAAGTAAGACAGTAGGTACTAAAGTAGGGACATGGGGGATAATTAGTATCTTAGTGTTCAGTCAGGAAAATAGTAACTATTTTAGATATTTCAAAAAGAGGGGTATTTAAAATAGGAATTTCATTACAAAAATTATTGGACAGACTGGGAGAGCAAAAAGAAGAGGTGATTGTACCTAGAGATTAACAACTGTGGGACGCTGTCCCCACCTGCCACCACTACTCCACCAGAGCTGGAGGAGTAAAAATGAGACTGTGGTATTATCTAAAGCCTGTAAGTCCACACAGAGGCACTGACAATGCTGGAACTCTACTTCTGCCTTTTAAAAAATACTTCTGGGCACTTATAATGTGTGCATTGTATATATGTTGTGCATTGCAACTTTAAATTCTGGTATCATGTTTATTGGACAGAGCGATCTGTATGGAATCTGGTTCTCCTGGGTAGCATGTGCATTTTGGCATTTAATGTATTTAGAGGCTACAACATTCTGATTCCTTTGTAGACTGAAAGGTATTTAATTAGTAAAAAGATTCATTTATTCAATATATTTTTAATTAACAGCCCACTTAGTGGCAGACACTGTGTTAGATATTAGGATTGTGAGGATGCATAAGGAAGAGTTTCTTCCCTCACATGTGTGGAAGGAAATCTAATCAGCTAAAACAAATCAAATTTTATGAATAAAACATAAAATTAATTTTTTTAAAGTGCAACTTATAATAGATAAGTAAATTTACTTGATTTTCACTCATGTCTTCATGTAAATATATTCTAATTATATATATATAAGGTATCTAAGTGTGTTTAGGAATTTTTAACTTAACAGCTTTGACTTTCCAGTTTACCTTGAGATAGCCCTAATTCTTCTTGGTGCAATAATACACCAAGGTGTATTATTCTTTAAAAAAAGAAAAAAGCAGAGGGGAGCAACACAGCCGCGTATCTGCGGCAGTCTGCTGACTGTTGCACGGTGCTGCCGTCTGAAACTCATTAGCTGTATTTCTTGGCAGATTATACAAGAAATCTTAGGGGATTACCTTATTACCTTAATGGTAATAAAATGCACATTCTGAGAAAAGACATAGTTATCTCTGCAGGTAGTTAGTGGTTTACAGAGCTTCAGTACGCACTGCCTCTGAGTTCATGGATGCTGTCTAGCACGGAAAACACGAGCACGCAGCCATCCAAGGATCGTTGTTAAATTCCAGCCTCCTCTTTGAACTGTTTAGGTACTTTGGGACAGTTCATAGTGGCCTACGATGTAGCCCCTGCTGCTGTGTTCGTAGAAGAAATACCAAATCCGTACCCTCAGAGTCCTTACAGAACAGTGGCACCTACAGGGCAATGCCACAGGAGTCCTTCTAAGTTCAAATTAAGGAGAAGTTAAAGCGTGCCTTTTTGTTTGGAATACACAGCAACCAGTACAGGACATCCATTGGAAGGAAAGTTACCTTTCCTACAAGAAAACAGTGTATCTGCGTTTCTTCCTTCCTCCCCTTCATATTTTGCTCCTTTTATCTTTTTCATGGAATTAATATTATTAAATAGTGACAGCTAATTAATGACAAATACAGTATAATCTGTCCAAATTTCAGTCCTAGGTAGAAATATAACCTGTAGTCACTGTTCTACTTACCAAGGTCATACATTAAGATTTTATGTTTTAAAAGTGTTTTCAGTTTGGCGTTGTGAAAAGGAGGACTTAGAGCTCTTTCTTTTCTGCCCACTGGCGCCCTGGGCCCTGTGACGGCCATGTGCTCGCTAGCACTCACACAGGACCTTGAAAACTACTGAAGTCTTTTCATGCCTGTTCACCCAACTGAACTCGAAGCTCTTTCTTTTCTTTTTTTCTTTTTGTGGTTAATTGTCAATTAATATTTTAATGACGATACGTTTCTTTTTCTAGAAGTTTTATTATTGTTTTCTTGTCTTGGTTGAGTTTTTTTCTTTCTGAGCACTTTCAAGAAGGAGATTTTGAACCTGCACCAGGCCAGTTTGTACCCCGTAAACCTTACACATAAAAGATGGTAAATCGGGCCAGGCGCGGTGGCTCACGCCTGTAATCCTAGCACTCTGGTAGACTGAGGCGGGCAGATTGTTTGAGCTCAGGAGTTCGAAACCAGCCTGAGCAAGAGCGAGACCTCGTCTCTACCAAAAATGGAAAGAAATTAATTGAACAGCTAAAAATATATAGAAAAAATTAGCCGGGCATGGTGGCGCATGCCTGTAGTCCCAGCTACTGGGGAGGCTGAGGCAGGAGGATCGCTTGAGCCCAGTAGTCTGAGGTTGCTGTGAGCTAGGCTGACGCCACAGCACTCACTCTAGCCAGGGCAACAAAGTGAGACTCTGTCTCAAAACAAACAAAAAAAAGAATCTCTACTTTATATGCTCTTCCCCTCTTTGGTAGGAGCACTTCCAAGTTCTCTTTGGGGAACCATCCCTCCCTCCATTCCCAGCCCATGTGTTTTGGGGAACTTCACCCACACTTCCGGCTCTGGAGGGGAGCTCCTAGCCTAGGCATGGCCAATCAGAGTACTGCCCCTCCCAGGCACAGTGATTGCTTCAGGTCTGGGCCAGTCAGGGATGCTTTGGGATCTTTGTCACAGTCCTGGGAAAGAAGTGCTTTATTTCTGCTGGAGATATTTTTTTTTTTTTTGAG
>CAUYSK010122940.1:0-23715 GCA_963575035.1 Avahi laniger | reverse complement strand
TTTTAGTTGTCCAGCTAATTTCTTTCTATTTTTAGTAGAGATGGGGTCTTGCTCTTGCTCAGGCTGGTCTGGAACTCCTGAGCTCAAACAATCCGCCCGCCTCTGCTTCCCAGAGTGCTAGGATTACGGGCGTGAGCCACCGCGCCCGGCCATCAATATCTACTTTTACATATTTCATGTGACACACTAGAAAATTGGGATATGATGCTAAAGATGGAAAACTAAACTCTCTTTTAGAAATTTGATCTGTCATGGTTTTATGACCCAGTCTTGGGGACCCTGAGTGCTGGTGGATTTCCTTGCTGGTGGAAATATATTTATGGATGTAGCTTATTCTTTCTTTGCTTTGATTACTCTATCCACACTCTCTTAATTTAATTTAGCTCCTTTAATTTAGCCCTTTAGATTTCTTTTTGCTTTTGCCTTTTTAGTAAAGCATCATTCTCTTTTTTAATGAGATATAATTTGCATAAGGCAAAATGCACACATTTTAAGTGTATAGCTTGATGAGTTTTTATATATAACCACAGCCCAAATTTAGAAATAGACCTGTGTTGTCCATGACAGTGACCACTCGCCACGTGTGGCTACTGAGCACTTGAAATGTGGCTGGTCCAACCTGACCAGTGCTGTAAGTGCCAAATATACATTGGATATCAAAGAATGTGAAAAATGAATTTAAAATATATCATCAATAATTTTATATTGATTACATATAGAAATGTAAAATTTTGAATATATTATTAAAATAAATTTTCCCCATTTCCTTTTATGTTTCCCAGAAGATTTAAAATTACATATGTGGTTCACAACTGTGACCTGCATCTTATTTCTATTGGACAGCACTGATGCAGAATTTTCCTTCTTCCAGAAAGCTCTTTCTTGCTTCTAAGACAATATCTGCTCCCCTCCCTCCAGAGATTAAAACACTATTATGACTTCTCTTTCCATAGATTAGTTTTGCCTGTTCCAGAACTTCTCATAAATGGAATTTGTTTATGTATTTTTTCACTTTTGGCTTTTCTTTTGCTCAACATACTGTAACAACATGTGTATTGTTACGTATGTCAGTCATTGGTTCCTTTGTATTTTTGCATAGTATTCCATTGTATGAATATATCATAGTTGATTCTCCTCTTGATGGACATTTGGATTGTTTCCCATTTCTGGTTATTATGGATAATGCTGCTATCAGTGTCCCTGAACAATCTTTAAATAGCTCGTTCAAATTATTTTTACTCTGTTTTTTGGTTGTTAAGATGAATCTAGTCTCACAGAAAGAATCCACACTAATACTAACACTCTACATGTGCCCTTCCTGTCCCCCACCCCACGTTAATGGTTTGATGTCAGTTTTTTTTCTTCCATATATAGAATCATGTATTATTATTATTAATAAAATTGTCACTTTGATGGTTCCTCCCTTCATTGCCTGACTCCTGGGGATGTTGCGTAGCTCTTAATCCTTGCTCATCTTGTTCTAAAGTCTCTAGAAGACCAAAAGTGGAAAAGATGTGGTGATCATCTAATCCAGAGAAAGCAAATCTATGGCACACCTTCTGCTATACCCTGATTCCTTGTATCCAAGGCAGACATCACTAATCAATCACGGATTTCTATCCTTGCCCAGCCCCGAGCCACTACAAATCTGCAGAAAAACTGAAACCAGTTTTCCATCTCTGCAATAATCTGGCCACTTTCCATTTTGCACATGAATAAATTAGGGCTCAGACAGGGGAGGAGTCTGCTTCAAGGTCAGAGATGGAATCTCAGGCTTCTGATACCCTAATACTTTTTCCACTACATTCATTGACTCCAAAAATTGTTTCTCTGGGATCCCTGACAACCTGGTCTCTAAGGAGAGAGTGTCTTTGTTCCCCAGACAGGGAGTATAGATAGGACCCTCCCCTTTAGCCAGACTCTCACCTTCACGTCCTGCCTGAGTATAGCAGAAGCCCCTGCCTGCAGCCTGGCATCCCCTCCCCCCCAGTCACCACTGACAGACCTGCGGTTTCAGTTCTCCAGGTCTGCAGTTTCAGTTTCCCAAAATAAACATTTAAAAAAATAAAAAATAAGGGAGGCATGCTCTTAACATTTTTGTCTTTGGCCCCCGAATTGTGGGATGATTAGTTGAGCAGACTAAATCACATAGTTAATTACAGGAGAGGGGTGACTTCAGATGCTGAAACCGTAAAACTCCGAAAGCAACCCCCCTTTCACCAACACATCAAACCAGCGCTGGCTGTCATTGAAAGCGACAGTGAGAAAGTGAGAAAGTGGGAGAGTCAGCAGGTCTGGACAGACTGTGGGTGTTCTCAGCTGGGCAAGCAGAATAGTTTATTTAATTCCCTCCCTGCCAGAGCAGGGGGGAAAGTCAGGGGGAAAAAATGGAGACGGAGTGTAGCATAATGTTTGAGTCAGGCAGAGCTGGGCTCTTAGGCTGGCCACCTGCTTGACCTTGGGCATGTCACTTCAGGTATCTGAGTCTCAGTTTCTTCATCTATAAGACAGGCATATAAATAGAAGCTACTACATTGAATTATTGCAGTGATTAAAATGACCTTGTTAAAAAGGTGTCTATGAAACTCGTGAGTGTCTCTAGATTGTAAGCTCTGTGAAAGCAGGAATAGCTGTCTATTTCATTCATCATCCATCCTCTAGCCCTAGCAGTGTGACAGTTTCTAGGCAAGTAATTAATAAACAACTATTGAATACTTAGCATAACATATGATCCTGAGCATGGGGGTGGTGGTGGAGGAGAATGCAAAGAAGTTTAGCAGGGACCTGCCCTTGAGGAGCTCTCATTCCAGCAAAACAGACAATCTAGAACCATCTATAATAAGAGGTGGATTGTATATGCATTAAATAGGTAGATAATATAATGTAGTGGTTCATTATGGAGATTGTGACATCAGACTTGAGTTCAAATCTCAGCCCTACTGCTTGCTACCCATCTGATCTTTATTAGCAAGTTTACCTCTCAAGGCTTTAGTTTCCTGATCTGGAAAGCAGGGACCTACCTCAGAGAGTTGTTGTAAGGGTTGAATGAGTTTCCTCATGTAAAGTGCCTGGCTCGGAGTAATTGCTCAAAACATCTTAGCTATTACTTTATCATTTAATACAGACGATCCCTGGCTTACAGTGGTTTGATGTTTGCTTTGACTTTACAATGGGTTTATCGCTGTATTAAATGCATTTTTGACTTAAAAAAAATTTTTTGAGACACAGTCTCGCTCGGTCGCTCTGGGCAGAGTGCAGTGGCGTCTTCATAGCTCAGACAACCTCAAACACCTGGGCTCAAGCAATTCTCCTGCCTCAGCCTCCCGAATAGCTGGGACTACAGGCAGGTGCCCAGCTAATTTTTCTGTTTTTAGTAGAGATGGGGTCTTGCTATTGCTCAGCCTGGTCCAAACTCCTAAGCTCAAGCAATCCTCCTGCCTCGGATTCCCAGAGTGCTAGGATTACAGGTGTGAGCAACCGAGACCGGGCAAAATATTTTTGACTTTATGATGGGTTTGTCAGGCTGTGCCCCCATCATAAGTCAAAGAACATCGGTATATGACTTTAGACAAATTACTTAACTTCTCTAAGACTTATTTTTCTGATCAATAAAGTAAAGACAGTAGTTCTTTGTAGAATTGCTGGGAGAATGAAATCGGAAAATCCCTGAAAAGTGATTAGCATAGTGTCTGGTATATGGAAAATGCTTAATAATTTATAGATGATAGTAATAAAGGTAAAAGCAAAGTGCTATGGAGAAAAGAGAGTAAATTCATTTTGATGGATAGGCACTGGGATCAGGGAAAGGTTCATACTAGGTAAGTGTTGTTGTTTTTTGAAACAGCTTTATTGAGACATAATTAACATACCATCCAATTTACCCACTTAAAGTATATAATTCAGTGTGTTTTTATTATGTTCATAGAATCGTGTAACCATCACTGTAACTAATTTTAGAACGTTTTAATCACTCCGGAAAGAAACCTGTACCCATTAGCAGTCGCTCCCCATTTCCCCGCAAGTCTTCCCCCATCCCCCAAGCTCTAGGCAACCACTAGTTTACTTCCTGTTTCTGTGAATTTGCCTATTGTGGATATCTCATGTAAATGGAATCATAAACTACGTAGCCTTTTGTTTCTGGCTTCTTTCACTTAGCAAAATGTTTTCAGGGTTCATCCATGTTGTAGTATATATCAGTACTGCAATCCTTTTTCTATTCTTTTTTTTTTGAGATAGATTCTCCTTCTATCACTTGGGCTAAATGCAGTGGTCTCATCATAGCTCCCTGCAATTTCAAACTCCTCGGCTCAAGCAATCCTCCTGCCTCAGCCTCCAGAGTAGCTGGGATTATAGGCGAATGCTACCATGCCTGGCTAATTTTTCTGTGTTTTGTAGAGACAGGGTATCACTGTTGCTCAGGTTTGTCTCGAACTCCTGGCCTCAAGTGATCCTCCCACCTCAGCTTCCCAAAATGCTAGGATTACTTGTGTGAGCCACTGCACCCAGCCCTGATTTCCTTTTTATGGCCAAATAATATTCTATTGCATAGAGCTGATGGACAGCTCCATCCTTACCTTTCCCTAGTGCTTTAGAGTTTTTAAGGTACTTTAATATACATGATCTCATTTAAGTCTTGTAGCAACTCTGAGAGTAAATGGACGTGCAGAAGACTAAGTGGTGTATCCCTAGAACCACCCAAACAGAAACCGTGGTAGTCTTGGGACCAACATGTGGATCTTTTGACTCTCAGTCAAGTGTTCTCATTACCCCAGCTGATAGATTCCTGGCTGACTCCAGAAATTTGGGAGAAGGAAAAAGTAAAGAGAAAAATTAGGGCAAAAATGCAGGAGATTGAAAACCTATGTCTACATAAAAACCTGCTCTCAGATGTTTATAGCAGCTTTATTCATAACTGCCAAAACTCGAAAGCAGCCAAGATGTCCTTCAGTAGGTGAATGGATACATGAACTATGGTACATCTAAGCAGTGGTCCCCAACCTTTTTGGCACCAGGGGACCGGTTTCATGGAAGACAGTTTTTCCATGGGGGGCGGGGAGGTGGAGCTCAGGCTGTGATGTGAGCAATGGGGAGTGGCTATAAATACAGATGACGCTTTGCTGGCTAGTCCACTGCTCATCTCCTGCTGTGCGCCCGGTTCCTAACTGGCCACGGACCAGTACCAGTCTGGGACCCGGAGGTTGGGGCTGCAGATCTAAGTCATGGAATATTATTCAGCACTAAAAAGAGATGAGCTATGAAGCCATGAAAAGACATGGAAGACCTTAAAATGCTTATTACTAAGTGAAAGAAGATGATCTGAAAAGGCTACATACTATATGATTTTGACTATATGACATTACTGAAAAGGCAAGACTATAGAGATAGTAAAAGCATCAATGGCTGCCAGGGGTTGGGGGGAAGGGGGGGATGAACAGGTGGGGCACAGAGGACTTGGGGCGGCAGTGAATCTACTTTGGATAATGCTCTAATGGTGGATACATGTCATTATACATTTGTCCAAACCCACAGAATGCATAACACCAAGAGTGAATGCTAATGTAGACTATGGATGCTGAGTGATAATGACGTGTCAGTGTAGGTTCATGGGTTGTAACAAATGCCCCACTCTGGTAGAGGATGTTGATGGTGGGGAGGCTGTATATGTGTGGGGGGCAGAGGGAATATGGCAAATCTCTATCCCTTCCCATTAATTATGCTGAACCTAAAATTGCTCTAAAAATAAACTCCATTTAAAAAATAGCAGGAGAAGGTTGTAAAATGGACCGATTATAAATGTATGGCTCCTTATCAGCCAACGATACATCTTCCTGTCTCTTGCATGGACAAGAAGTGGAATATTCTGGGTAATTCAGGGCATCGCTTAGGTATTGCATTTTCAAAGGATGAGAACACAGTGAAATACTCTCAACACTAAAACCACATGGACCATAATTTAATCTTTAATTTTGTTGTTGTTGTCATTCTCAAAGGCTCTTCAGTGTATTTTGGAGCTGTGTTTCTCCAAGAGTGGTCCAGGGAAAACCTCAGCTCTCTGCATCATTTGATAAAGGTGCTTGTTTTAAAATGCCATTTTCGGAGCCCCATCCAGCCCGAGTCTACTGAAAATCACTGGGTGATTTTATGCACACTAAAGTTTGGGACCCACAGTTTTAGAGCAGTGAAAGTCAAAATACGAGTATCAATTATCATCACACTCAAGAGATGCAGACATTCTGCTTAAACGAGAGTTCTGGATCATAAAATACATTCACATATCTCATCTCCTTCAAGTCTTTGCTGAAACATCACCCTTCCTGTAAGAATTTTCCTGATTTAAAATTGCATAGCACCATCTTCCCCATGCTACCCACCCTCCCTATATCACTCTTCCTTCTCCATAGCACTTACAGCATCTAACTGAGCACACCACTTATTTATTTGTTTGTTCATTCATTCACTCACTCATTTGTTCATTCATTTACTTATCTGACTCCTATCTCTAGAAAGCAAACATACAAAGGTAGATGCCGGGAATACAGCACCTAAGACAGTGTCTGGTATACAGAAAGTGTTCAGTAAATATTTGCACCAAGTTGCCTTTTAGTGCTTGAGCATCATGTCATTTGCCCCACTGTCTTTCTCGGGAGGATTAAAAAAACTATAAAGCAAATTATTCTTTTATTCTTTGAGTGATGCTGTGTGTGTGTAGTACTAGAGAGAAAGAGCTGGAACCACATCTTCTAATCTCTTAATTCTGGAGTCCGGGCCAGTTGCTCTAGAGATCATTTTCCCTTAATTCCGCTGAGATCCTCAACTAGTATGAGGATCATGTATTTACAGCGGCCGCATTGTCCTGTGAGGGCTACTCCTGGAAAGACTTGTTGCCCCCACTGTGAACAAAGTGGACTGAAGCTGTGAGGCTGAGATAAAGCTGCAGTGGGAAAGGACTTCTCTAAGCTGACCCCGTATGTGACTCTGCTACAAACCTGGTATTGACACAAAGAGGTAGAGGCTTCCTCCTCTGAGGTCCTGAATGAGGATGCCAATAAACAGATCCTATCTCAGCTACTTCTTACACAGTCTTGGCTGGCTCTGAACAAATGACCCTCACCCATTTCCTGTCCTCCAAGCCACCTGCCCAACAGCACCAGCACGCAAATCAATGCCCGTGAACACCTGGAGATCCTCACTCCCTGCACTTCTCCCCTGACCCCATTTTAAGGTCAGACCTAGGAATGGCCAGTTCCCTGATACTGCAGATGCCACCTGCTGACCCACGTCTGTGTCTTTCTTCCAACACTCCTGATGTTGCAATTTGTGTTGGGATGCCCCCAGCATCCCCCAGGGGATGCTGAGAAACTGCTGGGCAGAGAGGAGGATGAAAACAGGAAAAAGCAAGTTTGTTGCTAGTGTCATGCTCACAGGGTGGCAGGATATGCCTGCTGAGCACTCGCAGAAGGTCCCCAAGGAAACCATTACTGTGAGTCTCTCACGTTCATCTAACTACGGTGGCTGGGGTGGGGGGAGGGAATGTGTGCTAAGAAGAGGGGGATGGGTACCCTTCCAGGGGTCAGTTATGTCGCCCAGAGCTGCTCTACACATTAATAAAAGGTGGTTGGATATAGGAAGGATGTGAAGGTAGGCGCAAAGAGCTTGTCACCAAGGGTTGTCACTGGGTTACACTGGGTGGATTAAGGTCTAAGGTTGTCGGGGGAGGAGTGGGAGTGAGTTGGGAGGGAGGGGCACGTGAGACCCCCAGCAGGGATGGGGAATGAGGGTGTTGGCTGCCTTAGCTTCCTGCTTTGACCCTTTCTGGGCTGGTTTCTTTCTTGGCTGGGTACTTGGCTCCGATATGGAGAGGTGGGGATAAGAAGAGTGACCCCCAACTCCCCCGGGGATCCAGAATGGACTTTCTCAGGGTTGTTTCCAGGCTGGAGAAAGGGAATTTGGGGGGACGGGTGTGAGGTGGTTTCCGGGAGCACTGGATGAAAGTTCCGGGGGATCCCAGAGACCAGAAGATGGGGATGGGAAGGAAGACGTTAGCCTTCGTGGGGAGTAAGTCTCAAAGTCAGACATACGGAGGGAAGTAACTCCAAACGCAGTGGGTTCTTCCAATCGGACGGGGTGGAGCTTAGACCCCTGCAAAAGAAGGGGGTCATTCGGAGGGGAAGGTGCACAACCGAGCCAGCGGGTTCCTAAACTGGAAACCCGAGCCTCTAAGAGGCACTGACTTCTCCCCCAGCCTCGGTGGGGAGGATGCGGTGAGCGTCTGGAACCGGGTTTCCCGAATCCGGACGGACAGGAGTCTGAATGGGGCTGCCAGGAGTGAGCCAGGGAGGGAGAGAAACAGGGGAGACTCCTCACACTGGGGGGTGAGGGTGGCGGCAAACTGGGAACCCAGGCGTGGGGTGGGGGTTTCTCAACAGAAGATACAGGCTCCACAACCTTGGACGGAAGGGATTTGGGGCAGCTGAGGGGGACTCTCAGTCTGGACGGCAAGGACTGAGGAGGGATTGGGGAAACTGATGCGGTTTCTACTGGGGTGCTGAGGGAAGCTTCCCACCCGGGACGCGAGGCACTGAGAGGGTTCTCCAAATTGGATATGGGATACTGGGAGTGGACTGAGGACTCTAAATTAGAGCCCTGGGGTGGGGGGATCTTAGGTTCGGAGGAAATTGGGGGCTCCGAGGGCGGCTTCTCGCTCCGACCGGGGAAATGGAGGGATTCTCACCAGTTGGAACGTGTGAGGATTTGGGGGCACTAGGGCTATCTCCCTCCCGACCCAGGGAGATGGGGGGATCTCTTAATTCTGGATAGCAGAGACCAGAGAGGGAGGACTGGGGGGGTCCCCGATCCGGAACCGAGCTACCTTGAAGGCACCGGGAAGCGCTTCATTCCGGGAGGGCGTTCCCGCGGCCGGGCCCCCGCGCTGGGGTGGGTGGGGGGTGCGGCCGCACCCTGGTCCCGGCCCGCACCGGGATTCGGGGGTCTCTCTCGGCCCCGGGGACCCGGGAGCCCCGCGGGAGGGGGTCCCGGCGCCGCCGCCTCCGCGGGCGCCCGGGCGCGCGGGCGAGCGCCGGGCTTTATGCGCGCAGGGCGGCGGGGGGAGGAGCCGGCAGGTCGGCCCCCGGCGGGCCCTCCCCTCGGCCGTCCCCGCCCGCCCGCCCGAGCGGGGTCGGGGGAGGGGGCAGCATGGCCTGTCCGTCCGGCCCCCTTCGCCGCGCTCCTCATCTGCCCCGCGCCGAGCGCCGCCGCCGCCGCCGCTCCGCTGCCCGCGCCGCCCGCGGCTCCCGATGGAGACTGACGCGCCCCAACCCGGCCTCGCCTCCCCGGACTCGCCGCACGACCCCTGGTACGGCCCGGCCCGGCCCGGCCCGGCCTGCCTGGCCCGCGCCCGCCCCGGCCCCGCCAACATGGCCGATCCGGGTCGGGCCGGGCCTCCCCGGGGCCCGGGCCCGCGCCCCCTGCGCCCTGGCGCCCGGCGCTCACGCGGGCCCTTTGTGTCTCTCCTCCTCCCGCAGCAAGATGTTCATCGGGGGACTCAGTTGGCAGACTACGCAGGGTGAGCGAGCCCAGGAGCGCCCGCCGGCCCGGCAGGGCACCCCGGACCCCCTGGCGCCCCGGACCCGGACACCCCAGCCCGGCCCTGCGCCCTGCTGACCCCGGGCGCCCTCGCGCCTTCTTTCGCGCCCCGCCCGGGGACCCCGAGAGCGCAGGGCGATCCGCGAACGCACACGGCCCAGCGGGTGGAGGGGAGCAGAGCAGGGTTTCAGGGGGCATCGGGGGGTGGGCTGGGCCCCCGGGACCGGCCGGCGGCAGCGCCAACTCCGCTCGCACCTGCGGCTCAAACTTTTGTGAGGCTGCTCCCGGAGCGGCGGGAACCCGGGCCGGAGCCGTCCCCCCTCCAGCCGGGCTCGGCCCTCGGTTTCCCGGGGCCCCCGTGGGCGCTAGGAGGCTCCGCGGGAGCGGGGCGAGGGCGGGAGGGGGCGGTGGCGGTGGAGAGCGCGCGGGCAGCTTGGCGCGGGGGCGGCCGGGCCGCTCCGGGGTCACCAGGGGCAAAGGACGGGGGAGGGGGGAAGGGCGCGGGGGCCCGGGCTGGTCCGAAGGCGGGTGTGTGGTTACAGAAGGGCTGCGCGAGTACTTCGGCCAGTTCGGGGAGGTGAAGGAGTGTCTGGTGATGCGGGACCCCCTGACCAAAAGATCCAGGTGAGCCCCTCACCCCCTCCTCCTGCTCCCGGCTCGCCCCCTCCACCCGCCACTCACTGCCTTGTAACCATCTGCCTCTCCCTCACTACCGCGCGCAGGGGTTTCGGCTTCGTCACTTTCATGGACCAGGCGGGGGTGGATAAAGTGCTGGCGCAATCGCGGCACGAGCTCGACTCCAAAACAGTGAGTGGCCCTCAGGGCTTCGGGGGTCCTTTGGGAGAGGGAGGCTGCCGGAGGAGAGGGTCAGGACTCTTCCCAGGGGACAGTTGGACTGGGTCCGTGAGGAAGGAGGAGGGAGTTTTCTGAGTAAGAGGGCTGCCATGCTCTGAAACTTTGTCACTAGAGTTGAGGGGAGAGGGAGGAGAACAACCCCAGGCCTGCGATGAGATGCTGCGTGCCCCCTCCCCTAGTATGGGCGAGGGAAAAAGCCGCTGCCACCCTCTTGCTATAAGTACTAATCTTGATTCCTCAGAGCAGAGCTTGGGGTGGGGCTAGGTCCCTCCCCTAGCCCAAATTGAGTGAGTCAGGGTTGCAGTGACCCACCCGGTGGCTTCTCTGAACTCTAACTAGTATTTGGCTCTGCGACACCCCCCACCCTTCATTCCAGGCCAATGGCAAAGCATCACTGAATCCCCCTCCCTCCCTCCTCCCCCGACTTTTGGTCAATGAGCTCCTTGCTTTGTGTGGAAGACAGGGACCTGCTTTGCCCAGGAAGGGGATTTATGAGACGGGGTACAAGCTTGCCTGGAAACAAGCCTTCTTCAGACTAGATTTTAGGAGAAGCTGCTTGTTTGACATTCAAACTCCTGGAACATTTTGCTTCTATCTCAGTGCTCCCCAGTGTCTTAAACCCTGCAGGGGGCGCTGGCCAAGGATTGGCTCCAGGGGAGAGGAAAAAGAAAGTCAGGGGTTACTTTGTGATGGGGATGTCTGTCTGCCAGGGGGCTGGGACAGTGTGCTCTCCTCTCTCCACACTCCCCCACTCTGCTCCAACCCTGGGCCTCCCTGCTTGGGTCAGTCACTGGCTCCTGTTTACCTGCAACAATAGCTGGTTGTGCCCAAGAATTTGTTAAATTACCGCCTGTCCCCAGCTCCTGTTATCTCTGCCCAGTGGCTTCCACTCCTGTTCGCAGTAATGAGCAAATGAGGCCAGGCCTCAACTTTGCCGGCTCTGAAAGGATCTTCTTGGCGCTGCCTGAGTGACCCAAGCTGGAAATGGAGAGACAGTGGCCTATTGTTTTTGGTGATTATCTGCCATCAAGCTGCCTGTTCTCCTACCATCCCCTGTCCTCAGAATGCACCAATGGCTTCTGCAGTGCTCAGGAAGCTGAGATTTAGGGGCTGGGGCTGGGGGGCGGAGGAGTGGAAGATGGATAAGAGGAAAGAGAAAGAAGGAGGAAGGAGGGTGAGGTGAATATCCATAGGAGATGGAGACTGAGACTCGCAAGGGCAAGGGCTTTGTCTGTGTTTGGCGTCCCCTGGCCTTGGCAAGGGGGTGGGAGGAGGTTTACTGTGGGGAGTCTATTTTGGGTTCTAACTTTCACCTTTTATTTACTCGTTGGGTTTTATTTATGTTGCCAGCTGTGAGTCAGAGTGGAGGTGGCGCGTGTCAGGGATTGGGTGTCCGTGGGTCTGTGGGTACGAGGCTTGGGTACTGTCTCCCCATCAGGGTCTGGGCAGGGGGACTGTTTGCGGTGTGCCAGTGCCTGGGAAGGCTGCTTCTGGGAGAAACAGTAGGATGAAAATGTCCATAGAGATATGGAATCAAAACTTGAGACGGGGTAAATGGGCTGCTATGATTGTTCCTGAGGCCCAGTGGGGCTTCATAGGAGAGGAGGCATTGCCCTAGCATTGATTTTGAAGGTTCCATTTCTGTGGACAGATTCCAGTCGGGGTGCCTCTAGGAGGCTGGTCTCTGGTCTGTGCCATTCAGACAGGGAGAAGCCAGAGCCAGTTGCCTAGAACGAGGCTGAGTTTTGAACAGAAGGAACTTTGGGAAAAGATAGATCTTCCCTGCGATTGGCTGGTGAACTTATGAATGATGTCCACCGATGTGGGTGGCAAGAAACTCTGGCATGACCCAGTCTCATAGGCTCTGTATTCATCACAGTGTGGCATGCCCTCTCTTTTGCTGTTTGTCACTACGGCTACAATACCCAGGAGCACCCAAGTGCATCTTGATTTATCCCTTGGTTGTTCACAGCCAAGGGCAAAGGTGGCCTGCTGGTAATAGCGCCTTTGTTTGTGCAATGAAGGACAGTTCACAAAGGGCCGCTTTCACCCACGTTATCTTATTTGATTCACCACAGTCAATTGCCCCTGGGAAAAGCAGGTGTGATTGTCCCCACTTTGCAGATGGGGGAACTGAGGCTCAGGGGGTTCAAGTGAGTTACCAAGATCACAGGATTGGCAAGAGGCCCAGAGTTTCTAAGTTCAAGTCCCATGACCTTTCACATCACCAAAGACCACACTCCACTCTGCCCAAGCCTGGTGGCCTTATCAGGGAGCTGTTTGCTCGTAGCCTCAGGAGGACTGTTAGATGTTGATAGTATTGGGGAAACAGAACCGAGCCTACTCGTGGTGAATATGAACTCTCGTCTTGTGGCCTTTTGCAGAGGATTTCCATTCACATTCATTTCTATTATTGCAGAGCCGAATTGCCTGCCTTATCTAGACAGGTACCTGTATGAAGTCAGCTGAGCAAGGAGGGCCCTCCACTCACCTGACACTTGGAGGAATAAGACTTGGCTTACTTTTGTTGTTGTTGTTGTTCTTGCTGTGAGACAGACAGCATCATAATCTGCAGATCACCCTTTGAGATGTGTGTTAGTTGCTGATTTTGTAGGTGAACTTGACCCTGAGGCTCAGAGAGCTGAAATAACTTGTCCATGGTCTCACAGCTGGGAAGCGGTATAAACAGGATTTGAACCCAGCAGTTTGGTTTTAAGGCCTAAATGCTCAACGATTACACTTTCCTGCCAGAGGCTCTTGTGGTTTCTGTCACCTTTGTGTTCCTGGGACAGGAGAGGTCCTCGGGGCTGAAGGCTGTGCAGTTATCCATCTGAAATGTGATAACCAAGACCACTTCTACCTTTCCCTTCTCTTCCAGATTGACCCCAAGGTGGCCTTTCCTCGGCGAGCACAGCCTAAGGTAGGTGTGTTTGTGTCTGGGAAGAGCTCGAATACTACAGGCAACTCTGGGCAGTGATTTTCCCAGCATTTCCCTGCTATGGAAGATGCTTCTAGAACCTCTGGAGTATTTCTGGAATGGGCTGGGGTGGGAGGAAGGGATTCTTGATGTCCTTACTCTGTGGCCTGAAGACATTGTGCATCTTTCCATCTGAGCTCTGGGGTGGACTGGAGAGGGGCTGCATGTGGCGGGAGAAAGGGAGTCCCTCAGGATTCATTGCCCTGTATTTGAAGCCAGTACAGTTTGGAGCCTGAGTCTAATTCCAGCCTCATAGATCACAGCCATGGTACCCAGGGCCTCAGGGGTCAAACACAGGACAGACTTAGCCCCTGAGGCTGAGCTAGGATTCAGGCTAGGGAGCTACTTCAGATGCGCTGGTCATTCTCCTACCCCTACAGAGGGAGAGGGGACCACGGAGTCTGTCACCTGTTGTCTTTCAGCTTAGGTTTCTCTGGCTGCTCTCTCAAATGCTCTCTTACCCTGGTGTTCTGGCGAGTTTTCTTGGAGAGAGAGGCAGGATGTGCAAAAAATGGATTTTTGAGCAGTTGAGCAATATAGTACTCAAAACTTCTGGTGCAGGGCAGGGGCCTAAGATTCTATCCCAGGCCACAGGGCAACTAGCCAGATCTTAAACTTTAAGTGATTGAATATAGGGGACAGGAGGAAAGACTGATTCCAGTACAGGGGGTCAGGACCCCTGAGATTGCTGACTTTTCATGTGTCCTAGGACAAAATCCCTCTCTAGGTCATCTTGGTTTACCCCTATGCAAGGGAGTTGGTAGGAACTAGAGTGCTTTAAGATTCTGAGCCAGTGAATTCCATCAAGGCCCCCAGCCTCTGCCAGGGCGAAGGGAGAAAGGACAGTTTTAGGAGACAGGAGAGGGGCATCTCTGGAAGGGGTCCAGCAAAGGGCCTGAAAACAATTATGGAGCAGGTATTCGAAGGAAGCCGCACCAGGGAGCACATGGTCGGAATTGGGTTAATTCCATTAAGCAGTTTGGTGACAGAAGGTGCTTTAGTGTTAGGATGGGGCTGGGAATTGCCGCGGATTAGCCATGCGCTCCTGGGGTAATTAGGACCATGTGTTCTTCCTAAAACCGGGCTGGGGCCACGGGGCTGCCAGAGGTTGGGTTGGGAGTAGGTTGATGAGGAAAATGTCGGCGTTGAGTTCAGGGAGACCCTGTGATGGTCCTTGGCATCTCCCAGGAGTGCTGGTGGGGTCTTTCGAGTTAGGCTGTGGGGCTGAGGCACTGGCCCACCCCCTTCCCTGTGTTAGTCCTTAGGGAATGCATTTTCTGGACATAGTCCCCAGGGAGGGAGGTGGAAGGGAGGAAAGCTCAAGCCAGCCAGGGTATGGGGTGCACAGCTGCCCATGACAGGCCTAGAGGCGGGGGTCCAAGGGGGAGCTTCGGGGGGTTCTTCCAAGAGGCTGGGGCCACAGAGAGCTTGTCAGCTGGCATCCTGGCAGGGGGGCCCGAGCCCCTGCTGGTGGCGGTAGGCCACAGGACTCAGATGCCCACTTTCTCATTCCCTCCCCTAACAGATGGTGACTCGGACGAAGAAGATCTTTGTGGGGGGCCTGTCGGTGAACACCACAGTGGAGGACGTGAAGCAATATTTTGAGCAGTTCGGGAAGGTGGGTCTGACTGGGGGTGCTTGCCGGGGCTGTGAACACACTGTGGAACGTGTCGGTAGCAAGCAGGGTCCAGCCAGGTCATTCCAATTCTTGCAAGAGGTGAAAGGGGGACTATGTCCTTCTGGGGCGGAGGCCAGGCCCATCCACCTTTCAGACTCCTGGCCCATCTATGGGCCTCAGACTCTGACATCCCTAGGGAAAAGAAACCACACAGTAGCTATCCGTGTTGTTGCTTTTCCCCTGTATTTTTCTCTCGCTTATCTTCATGCTCCCGAGGGAGGCTGCGCTCCCGCAGCCAGTTCAATCCAGTCGCCCCTTGGCCTCCTGGGAGTTTGCACCTGTCCAGGCCACTGGCAGGCGGCTGCACCTTCCCCCACCCTTCCTGGTGGGGATGATAAGGAGGCAATAAATGCGATCCCCAATTGCACTCAGCACCCTCCTCGCACAGGTGGGGAGCTTGGGGCAGGAGCTGGAGGCAGCTGACCCCCTAGGTATTGAGGGGAGCTGGAGAGGGCACCCCCAATCCCTGATCAGGCCCAGAGGATTGGCTCTCAGCTCAGAGGTGCATGGAGCTTTAATTTCTGGGGCTATGAAGAGGTAGGTGTGGCGACATCAGACAATAGGGTGTCCTCTGAAAGGTGAGCAGTATGAACATCAAGGTCCCATGGGGGAGATGGCAGAGAGAGGCCCAGGTTTGAAGTCTGGGGGCGGAGGACTGCTGCTTTGCTTGGGGCTGGGGTCCCTGGTCTTTCTTCTCTTAGGTGAGACAGGCTAGAGGCTGGGTCTCTCCTTTCCCATCGAGGCAGACCAAGGGGAACGTGGCTTGGGAAATGGGCTTGGGAGCTGGGGGACTGGCTGGTTGAGGGGGGTCCCCTGGCCCGCGGACCCTGCCGGTGTGGGGCCAGAGGCCCAGGCTCAAGGCACCTCCGTGGGGACCTGGGGTGCAGGACGGAGGCAGGTCGGGCGGGCCTGGGCCCCAGAGGGAAGGGCGCTCCTGGGAAGCAGCAGGCCCGGCTCGGCTCCGGCGGGGTGTCTTTGTGTCTGAGCGCCGAGCATTAGAGCTCGCACTAATCTGATCCAGCAGCTGTGATTGGAGGCCGCCTGCCCCCGGGGCCGGCGTTGCCATGGCAACCGGGCCCCAGGAGAAGCCGTCAGCGGCCGCGTCTTTTGTTCGGGCCTAAATCGGCGTTGGCATGTGAAACCGGCCCGGGGAGGCCAGGGGGAGCCGGAGAATAGGCTGCCAGGGAGCGAGGGGGACAGCCGGGAATGCCAAGGGCCCCGCGGCGGGGGGCCCCCCGCCCAGATTGAGGGGCCGCCGCCGAGGGGGGAACAATGGTCAGCCGCCATGGCTGCCACTCAGGCTTAGCGGCCGCCGAACTTGGCGGCTCCCACTGGTCAGCAGGCCTCGGCCGCCTCCTCTCCCCCGCCCGATCCCCCCTGCCCTTCGGTTCCCATGGAGACCAAAGCCTATTAAGGACACTGCCGGGAGCCTCCCTCCCCTCAGCTGGCCCCAGGAGGGGACACCGATGGGGGTACCCTGGACCCCCAGCCATTTTCCTTGCCCCCTGCCCTGGCCTCAACCCCGCTGCCCCACTAGGGGTCTATGCAGCCAAGGCCCAGTGGCTTGAAGGGTGGAGGGGCCAAGGATGGTGGACTTGTGAGGTTGGGTGGAGGAAGGCAGGAGGGCTGTGGATTTGGGCTGAATCGGTTTGTAGGTCAGGCAGCAACCCAGGGCTGTAGGATTAGCAGGAAGGGTGTGGCTGCTCTTCCACTCATTCATTCATTCATTGAAAAAATAGTGATTGAGCACAAGTCAAGGTGTGCCATAGGACAGTGGTCATGGTCCTGACTGACACAGATGCTGCCCTCGTAGAACCTTCAAGCCAGTCGTGCCCGGCTTCTCTCTCTCGAGCTTTGCCCTTCTCCATCACGTGACTGTGGGCAAGTCCCTCCCTAATAAAGATAATAATAACAGCCATTGTTTATTAAGCACTTACGTATCCCAGGTACTGTTAGTAAAGAGTGTTACATGCACTATCTCATTTAACTCCTTGCTATGAAATGACCCTATTTTTACGGCCATTTCACAGATGAGGAACCAAAGTCATAGAGACATAAAGCCACTTGCCCAAGGTTACCCAATCAGCAAATGCAGGATCCAGGGTTCCAACTCAAGGCTGTCTTTCTCAAAGCCTGTGCTGTGATCACAACCATTCTTTCTGGGTTTTCCACTGGTTAAGGGAGGGGTGAGGAAGATGTGCTGAACCTCAAGTGTCTGTCCAGTTTGGGTGGTCCAGATGATTTGAGATTGGGACTCAGTGTGGGTCCCCATGTGGACTGCAGGACCCCCAGGGCAGGAAGCTCCTTGGGGATGTCATTTCCCTCAGAGACTCTTCAGGGACCTGGCTGCCTCCTGGCTCAGTTGGGTCCTGGTTCTCCGCAGGGGGGAGTCTGAGGCCTGGCATAGCTCGATGCCTAAGGAGAGCTGGGGGACCACCCCAGTTCGGGGTCTGCCCTTCCCACTTGAATGAGGCAGGGGAGGCCCCTTATAAGGCAAACAGAGGGAAGGAGAGTGGGGAAGAGGCTGTGAGGGAAGTTTTCCTTTATCCTTTGGATGCCTGGCCATTTGGGGCGGGGATTGGGGTGTGTACCAGAGGCAGCCCCTGATTTATACGAAGGGTGAATCAGGCCTTAGCTAAGAGGGCAGGGAGGAAGCACCAGATGCAGGCAGAGGGAGGGAGGTAGCATTTGAGAGAGAAGCTAAGGCCTTTGGCTGCCGTGTATCTAAGGGGATGTCTTGAGGGAGGGGCAAGAGGAGGAGACTGGGGTCCAGGAGAGGGTGGGAAATGAGGACGCTCCCCCTCCCTCAGTTCCTTTCCCCTCCCCCAGCCAGTGGGAGGCAAACAGCCCAGGCACTGAACTCTACTTGCTTTAATTACAGCCTCTAGCAAAAGGAAACCTCAATTAGAGGAAAAGATCTGTACCAGGAGAGGGGAGTCCAGTCTGACTGCTGTCCGCCTGGCCTTTTGCAAAAAGGGAAGAGGCCTTTGCTTCCCCATCTCCTAATCTTCCTCCCATATTTCCTTCCCTAGCACCCACTCTGTGCTTTCTCCTCCCGTGCTTGGTCTAGGTCTTGCTGTGTGACCTTGGGCAGGTGACTTCACCTCTCTGAGCCCATTTCCTTATCTACACAATAGGGGATCTTACCATGTAGGGAATGTTGGGAGGATGATGGGGCAACATGCCAGGTACATATTTGGCACATTTGAAGCTTAATAAAGGCAGGCCTAGTCCATTGAGAACCTGGTGGTTGAATAGTGGTTGCTGTGGTGTCCAGTGGGGTTGCAGAGGGAGCAGGTACAGAACAAAGCCCAGAGTGGACAAGAGGGGAGCAGGTTGTGGGAGCCCCTGTTCCTGGGTTGTGGAGGCCCCTGGTGTCTGGAGGGTCCTCCATGGCAGGCTCTGTTTCAGGTGGACGATGCCATGCTGATGTTCGACAAAACCACCAACCGGCACCGAGGTGAGTGTGGCCCCCTCCCCCTTCCCAGGCTGGGCCTTGTGGTCAGCCAGGGGGCTGCAGGTCACAGCTGCTCTTTCATCTCGCCTCCTGACATCCTATGGCTGAGGATTGGCATCCTCTCCCGGGCCTGGCCTTACAGAAGGCTTTTGTCCCGCCATTTCCTGTGCTAGAAACTTGCCCAATTGCAGACACCCGAGAGGAGCAGGGGCGTAACCCCCTCCCACCACCCCACCACCAGCCGAGCCTTCCACGGCTGCCCTGGCTGCTGTCTGCCTCTGCCGGGGCTTACCTTGTCCCTGGTAACCAGAGCTGACACCAGGCCGCCCCAGGGTCAGGCTGACTCTGCAGCCCCAGGCAGTCTCCTCCTGCCCAGCCCCAGCCCCCACCCCCACCCCTTGCCCCTGAACCTGTGAGCATCTGGGCCACACTGCGTGCACTGCCTGGTTATTTTTTTCCCAAGGGCCTTACCTTCTGAGAAATCATTTTCCAGCCCCTGGGGCACACCCAAGAGGAGGCAGGGTTATTTCTCTAGTTGCCTCAGGGCTTTGGATCTTTTGGTCTGTTTTGGGAATGGGGTGTGTACTGTTTGTGTGTGTGTGTGTGTGTGTGTGTGTGTGCGCGTGTGCATGTGAGTTTTCTGTGTCTGAATATTCGTGTGTATCTGGTTTGTCAGGGTAACCACGCGTAGAACACCTGTGAGTGTCTGTGTGATATGTGGGTACCGAGGTGTGTGTATGGTATGTTTCTGCGCATGCACCCACGTCTATGTACATTTGTATGTTTGGGCATGTACACATTTGTATAAGTTTCAGTGAGTGTGTGTGTTCTTTCTTTTCTGTTTGGAAAACATCTGGGGAAGAGAAAAAGCATGTTGAATGTATTCTCCTTGCAGCTCTGCCACTTTCTAACTTGCTGTGTGACCTTAGGCAAATGAGTTCACTTCGCTGAGCTTGTTTTTCTCACCTGTAATTTGGGACTTGAAACCTGTCTCAGCGGGTAGTTAGTTGAGCGGCTCCTAGGCTGTGGGCAGAGCCTTTCATTAACTCTCAGACACTCTCCAGAGAGGGAGGAGCGGGATATTGGTATGACCCGGGGTTGGGTTTTGACCATGACCTGGTTCTGGTTCTGACCCTGCCTTTGCCCCTTGTCCAACCTCTAGGGTTTGGGTTTGTCACATTTGAGAGCGAGGACATCGTGGAGAAAGTGTGTGAAATCCACTTCCATGAAATCAACAACAAAATGGTGAGCTGGGGTTGGATGGGATGGAGGTACGGAAAAGCCTAGGGCTCCAGACAGAGGCAGCCAGGGAAGCTTCGAGGTTCTGGAGTCAGGCAGAGGGGCACTACAGTGAGCAGAGGTAGACCCAGTTCTCCCACCCGCTGAAAATCTAGACAGGGATGCACTGGCACATGGTGGTTAATTGGGCTGATGAGTTGCCCTCTCTGAGTCTCAGTTTCTGCATCTGTAAAATGGGAGTGGCGGCATAGCACCTCCATCATAGGGTTGTTGTAAGCATTCAGTGAACTGTCGTATGCAAAGCCATTTACACAGTGCGTAGCACAGAGTGAGCACTTTATAATGGTAACTATGAAATTAATAATAAAAAGGCCTGCCAGGGAACAGGAGGGACAGCGACCCTAGGAAGGACTGACCTCTAGGTCTCATTGCAGGTGGAATGTAAGAAAGCTCAGCCAAAGGAGGTGATGTCGCCGACGGGCTCAGCCCGAGGGAGGTCTCGAGTCATGCCCTACGGAATGGACGCCTTCATGTTGGGCATCGGCATGCTAGGTATGGCTAGGCCTGCACCTGCAGCTTCTTTCCGCCCGGGACGGCTCCCAGGACTGGCAGGGGCTGTGTGGGTGTCGCTTCTCCATGGCCTGCCCTCCTGTCTGAGTCATTGGGCTGGAGTGGGAACTGGGGATCTGTCAGGTCTGGCAGTCCTACCCAAGGTGGGCTGGTTTGGTTGGGGGGGTGCTGCCCTCTCGTGGTAGCCAGAGGAATGGTCCAACTGCTCCGTATTAATTGGCCCTTCTGTCAGTCTGTTCATCCCTCCATCCATCCATTCATCCAGCCAGTAAATAGTTACTGAACAACTGTATATGCCAGGCGCTATGCTGGGAATTACAACAGCGATTTTCCTTGGAACTTTATGGCGTGGCAGGGAAGACTATAAGTAAGAAGATAAATAGATTTTAGATGCAAAAGTTTAGGGTGCCAAGGGAGCATGAGCATGGAGAACTTGACCAAGACTTAGAGAAGCTGGAAAAAAAGTTGCATTTGAGTTGAGTCCCTGGGTTGAGTAGGAGCCGGTTATGGGAGGGCTGGAAAAAAGGGAAGGGGAAAAGTGTTGCAGGCAGAGGGATAGCACTTGCAAAGGCCCGACGGCAAAAAGAAGGCTGCCTCTTCTTATTCAGTCAACTAACATTTACTGAGCAGCTTCTGGGAGGCAGGACCTGCCCTCACAGGGCTCCTCTTCAAGTGGGAGACAGGAATCAATGGGCATTGTCACCACAAAGTGATCGGAGGCTGTGGGAGGCCCATGGAGACAGCTAAACCCACCTGGAGGCTGGGGGGACTTCCTGGAGGAAGTGAGGCTGCAATGGGCCTTGGAAGGTGACCAGGAGTCAGCTATGCTCTGGGTCCAGGACTAAGCTCGGCCGCCTGGAAGCTCCCGTCACCCTGGATGGATCAGATGTGGATCCATCACAGAAAGAACAGTACAAGGAGGTCTTATGCCGGGCCCAGGGGAGGTGCTCTGGGAATTCAGAGGAGGGGGCATGGCGTGGGCTCAGAGGCCAGGACCAGGGTCACAGAAGCGGTGGGGGCGGGGAGCCTCCTCCAAATGGGGCGCAGTCTTCCTTGAAGTTTTTTTTTCTTTATCTTTTTATTTGGAAGTAATTCCAAACTCTCAGAGGAGTTGCAAAAATAACATAGTACAAAGAACATCCATATACCCTTTTGTCAGATTCACCTGTTGTTAACATTTTACCCTATTTAACATTTTTATGCTCTCTGTGTGTATATTTGCGTGTGTGTACATGTGTGTATGTACACATGTATACGTGTGATTTTTTCCCTGATCATTTGAGGGTTAGTTGCACGCATCATGGCCCTTTACTCTTAAATACTTCAGTGTGTATTTCCTAAGATTAGGGGTATTCTTTCGCATAACCACAGTTTAGTTATCAACTTCATACGTGTATATTGATAATGATATTTTTATCTATTCTACTTTCTGTTTTCCAATGTTATCCATGGATCCTGGAATGCTCTTTATAGCATATTTTTCCCCTCCTAGAACAAGATCCAGGTTAGAATCGGGTGTTGCATTTAGTTGTCCTGTCTCTTTTGCCTCCTTTGATCTAGAACTTTGAGAAAGGTTTTTTTTTTAAGGTGATTCATGAGCTGGTTTCACTTCCATTTAAAGGCTGAAAAAAAAAAGAAAGAACAAATGAAATCCTCTAACAAATAGTGCGATTGGTGGTTAAGACTCTTGGAGCCAGTCAGATCTGAATTTGAATCTCACTTGCACTGTTATTACTAAACTATATGATTTTTTTTCTTTGGGAAGGCAGGGAGACTTCCTAGTCAGCACTTAAATCATGAGATCAGTTCAGATAATGAATATAAGTGCTAAGAAAGGGAAAAACCAGGGTGACATGATAGAGATTGTAACTGATGAGAAGTCAGACTCCTATGGGAAGACGTCTTACGGTCTTGCACAGCAAGAGAGACTGTTCTAGGTGATGGCAACCGCAGGTGCAAAGGCCCTGAGGTGGGAACGAGCTTGGCAAAGGTGAGAAACAGCAAGGAAGCCAGTATGACCATGTGACAGGAGCAGAGGGAGGGAGGGGCAGAGTGCAGGAGTTGAGTACAGGAATGAGCAGGAGCCACACACGAAGGGGAAGGGTTCAGTAAGGGATTTGGATTTTTCTCAGCCAATAAGCATCACCTTGTCTGATACTTACTTATAGTGTCAGTTTCCTTGTCTGTAAAATGGGGCTGCTAATGGTACTTACTTCTTAGAGTGCTTGCGAGGTTTAATGAGATAATAAAGTGTACGGTGTGCTTGCTTAGCACAGGGCTTGGCATGCAGAATGTATTTGGAAAGTACAACTGACTATTACTCATGATACGAGATGGCGCAGGGGAAATGAGCGGCTCAGATCTTTCCCCGCTGAGCGGGGTCTGAGCTGCGGGTAGGACATCTGACATTGCCCCCTTGCCTCATCAGGCTACCCGGGTTTCCAAGCCACGACCTACGCCAGCCGGAGTTATACAGGCCTTGCCCCTGGCTACACCTACCAGTTCCCCGGTAAGTCCTGCTTGGTGTCCCTCTTCTGCCAGCATGTCCCCAGTTCCCGGGCAGTCTGACTCCTCGGGGTGGTATCTGGGGGTGCATGGCTGGGGGTCTGCCTGCTGGAGGCTTGGAAGGAAGGGCATGTCTGAGGAAGGAGGGCCTCTCCCCACCTACCCCCTCCTCAACCCCTCCCCAGAAGCTGGGGACAGGAGCTCCCAGCGTCGCCACCCTGCATGGCACTGTTCTCTCCCAGGTTGTTCTCTGCCTGTCTCTTCCTGCCTTTGTCTCCACCCCACCCATCTCCAGGGTTGCCACTTCCACCAAAGAGGGCCTCGGGCTTGTGGGGGGCCTCCCTGAGGGCCTATGTTGGCTGTGTCTTCCTGGACACTCTGACAGTGACCAGGTGCTATGCCAGACAAGGTGCCACACTGAGACCCTAAATGCTGAAAAACAATTGAAAATCATTATAATAACCACCCTCATTTGTAATTCAACATAAAAGTAACACTAGAGCTTAAAAGAAGCATTAGGGGCCAGGCGTGGTGGCTCACGCCTGTAATCCCAGCTCTCTGGGAGACCGAGGCGGGCGGATTGAGCTCAGGAGTTCAAGACCAGCCTGAGCAAGAGTGAGACCCCCCTCTCTACTAAAAATAGAAAGAAATTAATTGGACAACTAAAAATATATAGAAAAAATTAGCCGGACATGGTGGCGCATGCCTGTAGTCCCAGCTACTCGGGAGGCTGAGGCATGAGGATCGCTTGAGCCCAGGAGTGTGAGGTTGCTGTGAGCTAGGCTGACGCCACAGCACTCACTCTAGCCCAGGCAAAAGAGTGAGACTGTCTCAAAAAAAAAAAAAAAAAAA
>CAUYSK010122936.1:0-44200 GCA_963575035.1 Avahi laniger | reverse complement strand
ACCCAAAGGGAAAAAAAACAGTGTATAAAAAAGACATCTGCCCTAGAATGTTTATAGCAGCACAATTCACAATTGCAAAGATGTGGAAACAACCCAAGTGTCCATCAATACATGAGTGGATTAATAAAATGTGGTATATGTATACCATGGAGTTCTACTCAGCCACAAAAAACAATGGTGATCTAACACCTCTTTGTATTATCCTGAATAAAGCTGGAGCCCATCCTACTAAGTGAAGTATCACAAGAATGGAAAAACAAGCACTACGTGTACTCACCATCAAACTGGTATTAACTGATCAACACTTATGTACACATATAGTAATAACATTCATCGGGTGTTGAGCAGATGGGAGGGGGGAAGGAGGGGTTGGGTATATTCACACCTAATGAGTGCAGTGCACACCATCTGAGGGATGGACATGCTTGAAGCTCTGACTTGGGTGGGGCAAAGGAAATATACGTAATCTAAACATTTGTATCCCCATAATATGCTGAAATTAAAAAATAATAAAAAAGCCAGTAGCATAAGAGGGAAAAAAAAGCAATAAGGTATCCAACATGATGAATAGAACAACCTCCCACTATTAATACTAAGTCTCAACCTGAATGTACAGAGCATTCTACCCCAAAACTACTGAATGGTCTTAATGCCCCACTTAAAAGACATAGACTGGCTGAATGGATGAACAAACACAATGCAATTATTTGCTGTCTCCAAGAAACACATCTAAACCACAAGGACTCATACAGACTCAAGGTCAAGGGTTGGAAAAAAAATTTCCACGCAAGTGGAAACCAAAAGCGCGCAGGGGTAGCCATTCTCATATCAGATAAAATCGACTTTAAATCAACAATAATAAAAAAAGACAAAGATGGTCATGTTATAATGGTGAAGGGAGCAGTGCAACAGGAAGACACAACAATCATAAATATATATGCACCTAACACAGGAGATCCAAGTTTCATAAAGCAAATTCTGCTAAATCTAAGCAAAGAAATAAATGGTAGCATCTTAATGGCCAGGGACTTCAACACTCCACTGACAGAACTGGACAGATCATCAAAGAAGAAAATAAGTATATTTATAAAACGAGCCCAAAAGGGTAAGTACAGTTATTATCTTCATTTTACAAATGAGAAAATTGAAGTGCTGAGAGGTTTACTAACTTATCCCAGGTCACACAGTTAGTAAATGGTGAAGTTGGAATTCAAATTCAGGCATTCTGCCTCCAGACTCTAAGCTTTTGACCACAACTCACATACTGCCTCAAAAACAAACAAACAAACAAACACACCCCAGAAACATGGAAACATTTTTCTCTCAGCTCTATTACTGCTCTTCAGTTTCTGTGGATTTAAGTTTAAGCATACATCAATAGATTTTTAAATTTCAAAATATTATGGGGCTCCAAATGTTTTTGCTTACATGGATCACTTTTGTAAATAATAGATTTCTGAGTAAAGACATTTGCTAGATACTTATTCAACTCATACTTTGTGTCAGACATTGTGCTGAGCTCCTGGGGAATATGAGGTCCAGATACAGTATCTACCCTCAAGGAGATCACATCTGGTAGAAGTTTCCAGTTTGAGCACAAGTACAGTATATTACCATCTTCACATTTATATGTGGCCTGCATGTTTGGGAGAAAGAGGGGTACTAGTGTGCTCAACAAATGTAACACAGCAAAATCTGTTGTATTTGCTGCCCATTGCAGGGATATTACTTGGTGCTTTCCTGATTCACATCGGTTTTCATTTTGGGAACGCCAACAATCATTTTTAATCTGAGTACTGCTTTTACAAGGAATTATATACTTTTGGTAATCTTTTCTATATTCTAGGCCTTTGCCCAAGGTCATATAGCTAATAAATAGCACAGCCAGGGTTTGAACCCAAGTCTGTCTTATACCACTGTTTTCATTATTCTCTGTTTTCTCTCAGTTTGGCTTAGTTTTTCATTTTTAAAACTTGTCTTCAGAATTTGGAATAATTTGAGATAGTTCTTTTCTCTTCTGGTTGAAAACCAGCTGTGTTAATTTTAGTGTTAATGTTCATTCATTATTATTTCTTAAAATATAGGATTAGGATATAGATTGGATATAGCCAATTGGATATGGAATTCTAATACATGTGTTCATTAAATCAAGCTTATTGTGTCTTTCAACTTGTCTATATATTTGCTAATTTTTCATCTGCTGTACTATCTGTAATTGAGAGAGGTATGTTAACGTTCTATTTTGATGGTAGATTTTTTTGAGATTCCCCCTTGCTTTTGTAAGTATTTGCATTAAAATATTATCCTAATATTTTGGTAATAAATATATATATAATTGCTAACTAAACCACCTTTTAAAAAATATCCTTTTGTGGGCATAGGTCCCACAGGGATGCTATATTAAGACACTTCATCTGAGTCTTGACACCCCAGGACTAACACGGAACAAATTGTCCACCAGAGCTCAGGTTCTGACACTCATGTTATCTGAGCTGTTGTCTTCTCAGTAGATAATCCTTGCCCTTTTGTCTGTACACCTGCAACTGAATGTAAATTAAAGGTCTTAACAAGTTGGGCTTTGGTTTCTTTATTAAACCCTAGTATCCATAAATTGAAAGTATCTAAATGGTCACAGCTTTTCTAACTTCACATCTGTCTGGTTTTCTTATTGTAACTGTGTTTGTGCCTCAATTATTTTCCAGAGTCCTGATTTTCAAAATGTGATGTACCATTTACCATAAAAATATATCACTTAATTCATTTCATAAGAAAGCTTTATTTTTAGTCCATATTTTCCTTTTTGAATTTCTAGCAAACATTTTATGCCATGGCATGGGGGTAGTGGTGGTAGTGAGGCAGGAGGCAAGTTTTTTTTCTCTAAGATGTTAAGGATAGTTTTAGTCCCATTATAATTTCTTCTTTGACCTATGGGTTATTTAGAAGTATCTTTAAATAATGTTTCAAAAAGTATTGGGATTAAAAATTATCTTATTTTAAGCTGACTTCTTATTTAACATTCTTGAAGTCAGAGACTGTGATCTGTATAAGAATGATTTTTAAAAAATTTACCTAGGCTTGCATTAAAGCCTAGTACATGGTCAGTTTGGGGGGTATATATTCCATGTATGCTTGAGAAGAAATGTGATTTTCCAATTGGATATAGAATTGTTCATATGTCCATTAAATCAAGCTCACTTTGTTGTTCAACTTGTCTATATATTTACTAATTTTTATCTGCTTGTGCTGTTAATAATTGGAACAATAATTTAAAGATGTATATTAACCTCCCATTTTGATAGTCGATTTTTCAATTTCTCTCTCTTGTTCCTTTATATATTTGGAGATGTTTTATTAGTGCATGCAGGTTTATTATCTCTATGAAGTGATATTTTCTATCCTTTATAATGCTTTTATTATCTTGAAGTTTTACTTTTAGATGTTAATGTAGCTATCTCAACTTTCTTTTGGTTGGCATTTACCTGGTATATCTTTTGCATCTTTTATACTTTCAATCTTTCCTTAATTTATGTTTTAGATGTGTCCCTTACAAATGGCACATAGCTAGATATTTTTATTTTATTCAGTCTGTTACTCTCTATATTTTAAAGGGTGAGTTTGATCATAAGTGAGTTTTATATTCATTGATATTTGAACTTGTTTTTTACCATCTTAACTTTTATTTTCTCTTGTCTCAGTTTTTTCTATGCTTTTTGTTCTCTTTGCCTTTTAACTTTTGTTCTCAATCTATTTTCTTATCCCCACTACTGATTCTGCAAGATTCCATCTCAAGCAAGCTGTCTGGAAATAGGGTTAGTGTTGGAGACAGCAGCAACCCATGGTGGAAAGTGGGGCTGGAGGTGGGATATGGCTTTTCTGAAAGGAGTCAGATTGGCAAGTGATAGGGGAAAGGAGGTTGGGAGCTGATAGAATCCATGTCTGATGGACTTAAAAAAATATTTTTTTTACAAGTATGAGGCAAGGATGTCTGATGGGACTGGAGGGAAGGGAAGTGGGAGTGTGAGATGAGTGAAGGCTTAAAATGGAACCTGAAGGGACTAGGTAAGGGAACTGAACGAATGCAAGTAAGAGGATTTGTGGCTGACAATGAGGGTACAGCTGAGGTTTTAGACCAGAAATAATGTAGTATCTGGGTATGGCTGCGGACAAAGCAGGCTATAGCATTAGTACAGGTTTGGGATTTTCATGGGCAATTGTGGCAGAGGGATGAAGGTACATGGATATGGAAGGTACTGGTGAGAGTGGTTCAGATGTTGAGCCATCTGGAATCCAGGATGGATAGGGAAGGAAGATAGATCACCAGGACGCAAGTGGACCAAGAGAAAATAGAGGGCTCAAGAGACTGTGGTCTTGATGGGTTGAAGAACAGGTATAGTAAGAGTGAGCTATAGTTGGAAAGTGGGGATTCTTGGATTTAAGATTTCAGAAGGGGGAAGTTATGGTTGGTCAGGTCCACAAATGAAAAATAAAGGAAAGATGTACAGTGTTAGCAATTCCATTTTCTTATGGTGCTATCTTTATTTTCTCAAGGCTTTTCTTACTCCCAGGCTTTTGATATTACTTGGTCTCATCATTATGCTAATGTTCCTTTTTCATCACAATACTCTGTTACCTCTCCACAGGCACCAGTTTGCTAATAAATGTGGCATCATTCTCATTTTCAGTGTGCCTGTTCTGTCCTTGGTTTTTAGCTGACAGACAACTGGTAATACCTATTTTCTCCAGGAGCCACTGATTTTTTCCCCTGTTTCAGCCATAATCACACATGTGGGAATTCATTTCCACAATGCTTTTGATTGCTGTGTTCAATATTTTATAATTGCTTGGGTCATGAGCCTGCCTGGACAGAGCCAGTAGAGCACTAGTTCTAGAATCAGCTTGGGCTTAAATCCCAGTAACCTCACCTACTTGCTATTTATTCTTGGGCAAGTTAGCCTAACCTCTCCTAAATCCTCATCTATTCAATGGGCGTAATAATAGTCACTCATTCTTGATGTTGTGAGGATCAAATTAGTTAATATATGTAAACCACTTGTTTGGTATATAGCAAATTCTCAATAAATGGAACTGTTGGAGTGACCATGACAGTGATGATGGTCAACAATATTGGCAGCATATACCACACTATGTACCAGATACTGTGTTAGATGCTTTCTTTTCTTATATCTCTTATTGCTATGAAGGCTATCACTAGCCAGTCAATTGTTTAACATGTCAGCTAGACATGTCAGCTAGACATCTTTGTCTTCACCTCCTTTATCTATCTACCTAGTCATTTCATTCTGTCCATCCTACTTTTCAAACCTATTCTCTGTTTACTCCTTCTGTCTGATGCAGGCCTTTATCATTTTAGCAGATTCAGCAAGTATTTGTACTCCAAATATGTGTTCCAAATGTTGTGATTGGCCCTTGAACACACATTACTTAATTTTCTGAACAATCTTTGAAGTAGGTCATTTTGTAGATGAGAAACCAGAGGGTAACAGAAATAAAATGATTTGTCCAATTGTCTAGAGGCACAGTTAGTAAATCTAGGTTGTCTTTTGCCTGGACTATTGTAATAATTGCTCTGCCTCCTTTGTACTGTTTTCTTTTTTGAGATATAAAAGGAAGATACGTGTAAAAACACATCAGAACTATATAAAGTAAAAAGTCAAAGATGTCCCTTCCTAATTCTACTCCCCAAGAGAAACCAATGATAGTGGTTTTTGTTCTAGACTTTTCTCTGTGCATATACAAATGTTTAGATAAATACTTTATAAAAGAGATCATTATTATCCCACAGCTACTTTTTCTCACTCATGGACATATTTTCATGTCAGTGTGTATGGATCTACCATTTTTTTTCTAGCTGCAGAGTATTCTACTATATGGATACATTATTTTGTTTAATGATTTCTCTTATTTTTTGTTTTGAGACAGAGTCTTGCTTTGTCACCCCAGCTAGAGTACAGTGGTGTCATCATAGCTCACTGCAACCTCAAACTCCTGGGCTCAAGTGATTCTCCTGCCTCAGCCTCCTGAGCAGCTGGGACTATAGGCAGTGACACCATGTCCAGCTAATTTTTCTATCTTTTGTAGAGACAGGGTCTCTCATGTTGCTCAGGCTGGTCTTGAACTCCTGGCCTCAAGCAATCCTCCTGCCTCAGCTTCCCAAAGTGCTAGGATTACAGATGTGAGCCATAGTGCTCAGCTTAATGATGCCTCTGTTAAAGAACTCTTTTTTGTTCTTACAGATAATGTTGCAGTAACATTCTTGTGCATATACCCTTGCGTGAGCATTCGTGTGAATATTTCTATGAGGTAGATTCTTAGAAGTGTTATAACTTGGTTAAGGAGTATGCCTATTTTAAAATATGTACTACCAAATTGCCCTTCAATTTGTCCTCTGAATCAATCTTTCATACTATAGCTAGAGTGATTTTTGTAAAATAAATTTGATCATGTGATTTCCCAGCATCAAAAAGCAATACCAAAGATGTTTGATCGATTTTTATTGTCTATACAATGAGTTTTAAAATTCTTAATTTTTAAAAGTATTTAAGAGTTATATAATCTGGCCCCAACCTATCTTTCCTACCATTATCTCCCTACCAACAAATATGTACTGTGTTTAATAAGGCAAAATTCACCTCTTCTGTAAAACTTCATATATATACAGCTCGCTCTCGATCTCTCTTTCTCTCTCCCTTCCTTCTCTATGCAAGATAGAATTAGTTACTTCCTTCTCCAAGTTCCCATAGTACATAATTTATAATCCCTCTGATAGCACTTAGTACATTGTACTGTATTTGTTTGTCTGTTTTCCCTGCTATTCTTAAGGGCAGGAACTGTGTCTTACTCATCTCTGTATCCCCCAGCACTTGGCACAATGCCTGTCAGAGTAGTGCTTAACAAATGTTCACGAAATGGGGGAAGATACTCTAGAGGTAGTGCTAGTGCAATAAGAACTTTGGGAGGTAGAGTAGGTGGAAGTTTTGAAGTATAGCAGAAAGCTGACTGAATCCCTGGAACGTGGAAGCTGGTTGGGAATGGAGAAATGGGCTGAAACTGGCAGGAGTCCTCATGTGCTTTTCCCCTCCGCTACAGAGACCAGCTGCCTGATTATTTGGGTTAATAGACTTGGGATTTGAGAATATTAAAATATTAAAAATTGGATGATTGAGGGCTCACTTGGTGGAGTGGGAGATTGACTCAGCTGTGCTATGCTCTTTCCAGACTAAGATGCTTATGCTAAAAGACCCAACCCTTTCCCGGACTCATGAATAACATTTTCTTCTTGAAAAATCAAAGCCTCTTCATTTTTACCACATGATTCAGGTGGGAGTAGGAATGGTAAATAGGTCAGATACTTCTACTTTGTCTCCTTAGCCTGGCTCAAGGGGAGAAGTAGCCTACTGAAAGGCTCTAGGGCTGTGGGCCTATTCTGGAGTAAATCGCCTGGGTGAAATTAGCTCTCTCATTTCAGGCAACTCTGGTAGCTCTCCTTGTCTGGTTGCTTTGAAGAAAGAAGAGTAGAAGAAGTCATGTCAGAGATACTGGACCTCTCTTTTCTGTCTGAAGTAGAAAGGGATTTGATCCTCAATGTTCTACAGCGAGATGAGGAGCTCCGGAAAGCAGATGAGAAAAGGATTAGGTAAGAGTCCCAGAAAAATCATGGGATCCCAAGCCTTTGACCAATGATATCTGGGTTTTTTCTTATGTCTTCCAACCAACTTTCAGAGAAGCTTGTATATATGACGTTTACTGCTCTTTGTTGGGCCAAGCTCGGCTCTGCGTTTGTTGGTTTCACAGAACCAAATAGTCATACTGTCTTTACCCTTCAGCCTCTCTCCATCCAACCCATGCAGATCCTGAATCCACTTGTGCTTCTCTTTTGGGTCTTGGCAGGCGACTGAAGAATGAGTTACTGGAGATAAAAAGGAAAGGGGCCAAGAGGGGTAGCCAACACTATAGTGATCGGACCTGTGCCCGGTGCCAGGAGAGCCTGGGCCGTTTGACTCCCAAGACGAACACTTGTCGGGGTTGCAATCACCTGGTGTGTCGGGACTGCCGCGTTCAGGAAAGCAATGGTATCTGGAGGTGCAAGGTGTGCGCCAAGGAAATGTGAGTGTCACCTATGGCTGAATAGAGAGAGGAGATGAGGCCCCAGCTGTTGTGAGAATTTCTTGCCTTAGCTTTTGTTGGTTGTATGGCAAGAGCCATTCTTTATCCATACGTCATTTTCTTTTTTTTTTCCTTCCCAGAGAGCTGAAGAAAGCAACTGGGGACTGGTTTTATGACCAGAAAGTCAATCGCTTTGCTTACCGCACAGGCAGTGAGATAATCAGGATGTCCCTGCGCCGCAAACCTGCAGGTATTGGACCTGTGTAGAGATAGTTCCCTGCCAACCTTAACCTCGGTGACAGATCTTCTGGTGTGGAATCCTAGTGTATTCTGACCGGTGGTGTCTTAACTCCGTGGGCTCAGCCAGTTTGTGAGGAATATAAGAGATTGTATCGCCTCCCCTTCTGTAAATGTGGTGTGTTTCAAGGGAAGATGCTATGAGGATTGTTTCCCTTTTTCCCCGCTCATAATCACCATCCTGTCATGCTTTTGTCTGTCTTGAAGTGAATAAAAGAGAGACAGTGGGACAGACCCTCCTTTATCAGACACAGATGGGTGATGTCTGGCCAGGAAGAAAGATCATTCAGGAACAGCAGAAGGAGCCCAGGTAAGAAACAAGTGATCATTTAAAGAAATACTAAAATGTCCCTTTAATTCTTTTATTATTCTTTTTACTTTATTCTGTTTATAAAATAATAGATGTTTATTATAGGAAAATTTGGAAAGTACAGAAAAGAGTAAAGAGGGAGGAAAAAAATCCTTCCTAATCCTACTACTCACATGTAAACATTAACATTTTGACATATTTACTTTGTTCTTTATAAGAACAATTTGAAGACAAATAAAAACAACACATACTCATTAAAAATTTAACCATTTCTAGGAAACAAGAAAGAAGAAAGAAATAAATCACCCAAATTCTTATTACCCCAGTTTTCACATTATGTAAAAATCACATTTCTTATATATATAAACAGAAGGGTGATTGGATGGATAAACTGAAAAAAATTTGAATCTTGTATCATAAATTAAAATCATTCTGTTTAATTTTGCTTGAATTTAAGAGAATAAAACACTAAAAAGGGAGAATTGCTAATCTTCAGACAATATTTTTAACCATAAAAGATATTAGTCATTAAACTCCTCTAAGCTTAAGAAAACATATGAAAGCCATTGTGTAGTTAGTCACTTATTTAGTGTTATTTTTTTTTTTTGGAGACAGCCTTATTGAGATATAATTTATGTACCATACCATTCACCCATTTATGGTGTACAATGCAATGGTTTTTATTATATTCACAGAGTTGTGCAACCATCACCTCAATTGATTTTAGAACATTTTCACCACCTTAAAAAGAAATCCTTTACACTTTAGCTATCACCCTGCCCCAACCTCTCCATCCTTCCCCATCCCTAAGCAATTACCAATCTACTTTATGTCTCTATATGTTTACCTATACTGGATAATGCATGTAAATAGAATCATATAATATATGGTTCTTTATGTCTTGCTTCTTTCACTTAACATAATATTTTCAAGGTTCATCCATGTTGTAGTACTTTATTCCTTTTTATGGCCAAATACTTCATTATATGTGTATACCACATTTTATTTATTCATCTGTTGATGGACATTTGGGCTGTTTCCACTTTTTTGGCTGTCAAGAGTAGTACTGCTGTGATAATTCATTATGAGTTTTGCGTGGACATATGTTTTCATTTCTCTAAGGTAAATATTTAGGAGTGGATTTAATGGTCAGTCATTTATTTAAATCTACCTGTTTCAATATTAAACATTATCAAAAGACTCTGCTATGAAAGAGGAAGAGCTTTCTTACACTTCCTCCAAATTATTTCCCCCTATTCCCACTATTTGCTATTCAAATTATTTTTACTTTGTCAGGGTTTATAACATTTACATTTTGTTGTACAACCGTAAATCATTCGCTTGTTTTACCTGTTTTTTTTAGTTTTAGTTTCATATCAAAAGCATTATATGCTTACAATCAGGCCTTGTACCACAACTTCTCAATTCCTGAATTCTTTACTTTGATTTATTTCTTGGTTGTCTGGATTTCATCATTGAGAAGTTCCTTCCAGAAGGGCTTGCGGGTGGTATATTTATTGCATTCTTTCATGTTAAGAACATCTGCCAAGTGCCTTTATATTTGAATGGTATCTTGGCTGGATATTATTAATATGTTCTTAGGTCACATTTTCTTTTCCTCAGTATGTTGTAGACATTGTTAAATTTTCTTCTGCCGCTGAATGTAACTGTGAAGGAGTCTGAGGACAACTAGACTCTTGTTTTTCTCCCTTATAGGTAATTGTGTGTGTGTGTGTGTGTGTGTGTGTGTGTGTGTGTGTGAGAGAGAGAGAGAGAGAGAGAGAGAGAGAGAGAGAATGAATGTGTGATCAGACTTGCCTAAAATATTCCTTTTCTTTTTCTTGAAATTTAGTAACTTAACAAGGATGTAACTCAATGATCATTCTGTGTCTTTCCCTGATAGTTTTCAGGGATGTTGGATCTTCTTATCCTCCATTTCTGCCCTTTTCTTTTACCGTCTAATGCAATAGAAAAAGAGAAAGATGAAAACAATTAACCATGATTAGCCCAACTCATTCCTCCATGCTAATTGTTTGTTTTTCAGCCATTTTCTTTCTTCTCTTCCCTGCCCTCTCCTCCTCACTCCCCTTCCTCCTTACCTTCCTTATTTTTTGCTATTTCCAATTTAATCATTTGAATAAATTATCTTATTTCAGTTTTAATTTGTTCTTTGCTCTAATCTTTTTTCTCTTATTTCATTATTTTATCATCTTGTGTTTGAACTCTTGTGCTGTTTTGAATCCATATTCTTATTAAGTACCCTTATAGTAATAAAGCACTCAGAAGAAACCTACTTATTTTCCTAGGATTCTAGTCTTCTCCACACTGGGCTCTTTGTCCATCCTGTAAATTGTTTCCATCTCTCCCCACTTCATGGCTATTTATATATCTGCCAGATGATTTAATTTCATTTCACTCATGTTTAACATGGGAAGTTTTTTCTATATCTTTGTTTGCTCTGATATAGTATATGTGAATGCTTTTAGACAGGCTTCTCACCTCAAGTTGAAACAATTTATCTGTTTCCCATACCCAGCTATACTTAAGTTTAAGCGCTGAATATTGCTTTCCATATATTTCTTTTCTTGTAACCTAAGGGAAGGCGTGGAAGGCAACTTGGAGTCCTGGGTTTTTGTCTCTTGAAATTCTCTTAAATGTCCTGGTCTAAGGCTTACTTGTCCCAGCTCTAGGTGAATCCTCTAGTTTATACCAGCACCCTGGAAGATGACATTCTCCAGCAGTCTTGTCTGCCTCTTTTGAGATCCCACAGGTGATACCTGGAGTTATAAATTTTGAGGAATTTTGTTTTTCTTGATTTACCCCAGGACTGCCTACTCATTCGCTTAATCTACACATTGCCTCATTGGAAGGGATTAGTTAAGGAGCTTCACTGAGCTAAATCTTCTGTTTTCTTAGCTATGATTTTTTTGAACTTTACGACTTGAGGCTTAATTTTTCCTCATTTGGTTTCTGCTACTGAATTTTTGGCTTTGTGCATGCATGCGTGTGTGTGTGTGTGGATGTACTCACTTTCCCCCCTAACTTTCTCTCAACCAAAGGGAAATGACTGTCATGTTTTATATGGTTGTTGAAAAACAATATAGAAATATATAAAGTATGCCCTCCAGTAACTTCATTGCCTCTGCTCTAGACAATTATTGGTAATAGTTGTTAATAGTTTTGGTGTATGGACTGCCAAACTGTCTAAATGTACACATATGGGTTGGATTCCTAAATTTTTAATTTCTTTCTAAAAAGGATCATACTGTATATATGTTAAGTGAAAAAAAATAAAAGAAAAATTACTTTAAAAACTCAATAATACAGACAATCCCATAGATAATGAGCAAAAGATTTGAATAGACATTTCCCCAAAGATACTATACAGATGTCAAATAAACACTTGAAAAGATGCTCAAAATCATCAATCATTAAAGAAATGTAAATTAAAGTCACAATAAGATATTACCATATGCTTACTAGAATGGCTAAAATTAAAAAGACTGACCATATCAATTGTTGGTAAGGATGTAGAACAACTGGAATTCTCATACACTGCTGGTGGAAATGTACAGTGGTGCAGCCACTTTGAAAAAGAGTTTAGCAGTGTCTTAAAAAGTTCAGTATGTACCTACCTACCTTGGGATTCAGTCATTCCATTTCTAGGTATTTACTTAAGAGAAGTGAAAGCATATTTCCATACAAAGACTTGTACATGAATGTTTGTAGCAGCTTTATTTGTAATAGACAAAACCTGGAAACAGCCCAAATGTGCAACAATAGGTGAGTGGATAAACTGTGGTTTGTTTATACAGTGGAATACTACTTAACAATGGAAAGGAATGAACTATTGATACATGCAACAATATGGCCGAATCTCAAAATAATTATGCTGAGTGAAAGAAGCCAAACAAAAAGGAATATATACTGTATGATTCTGTTTTTATAAAATTCTAGAAAATGGAAACTAGTTTTTATTGGCAGAAAGCAGATCAGCACTTGCCTGGGGACAGGGGCAAGGAGGAAGAAAGGAATTGGAAAGGAACAGGAGGAAACTTTTAGAAATGATAGATATGTTCATTAACTTAATTGTGGTGATGGTTTCACAGGTGTATACATATGTCAGAACTCCTCAGTTTGCACACTTAAACATGTACACTTAATGTCAGTTATAACTCAAGGTGTAAAAGAAAAAAATTGTAGAAAAATATAACATGGACATCTTTCTTTGTCAGCACCGAGGGTCTACTTCATTCTTTTTGATATGCATATGGTATTTCATCATATGTATGTACTGTGATTTTGTCCACACAGCCTTGGGTGGGTGACTCATCTGTTCCAGGTGATGAGGCCCCCTTTATTCTTTGTGGATAAGAATAAGAATGGCTTTTATTTGCTGAACCTGATTAACACATCTGACATCATCAGTCAGAATGTAATTTCTAAAACCTACTGCTTCTGGCTGTCTGTGACCTCTTATCTCATTGGACCCAGAAGACTCTTATTCATCCTAAACATGTGAACAGATTAAGTGACCATAAATGATCTTTTCCATAAAATTATGGAGCCTCAGAGATAATTTAATTCAACCCCCTTATTTTTACAGAAAAGAAAGCAGGATAAGTGATTTACCTGAGATCATACAGATAGTTAGAGCCCAGGGCTCCCATCTCTTAGTCTGTTTTTTACTGCACAGATGTCAAATAATGGCTTTTTTGCCCTAGGGGTGTTTATATCAGCTCTGGATCAGCACGTATTAATCTTTAGGAAAAAAATACAAGCAAAAAACACTCTCCACGGGCCATCGTTAAAACTGCCTCTCTAGAGGAATGGTTCCACTTGCGGTTCTTTCTTCTTTGGAGCAGAGGAGGGAAACAAATGATTCTAAAGTAAAAAAAAAAAAATGAAATAAATCCCCCTGCTGTGTCTTGTACTATAAAGCTAATAGTCTCTCAAGGAATGACTGCCATCTCACCTCTCACATGTCCTGGGATTTCACCCTTGCTGTTTTCACAGAACTATCTCAAACATCATGTGGCAACTTGGAAAGTTTATTATTTACTGCCTAAGACATTATCGATTTTGGTTACCTCATTCTTTGTTCATTTATTAGTTTTTTTGTTTGACAAATATTTAGGAATGCCTACAATGTACCTGGCATTGTTTTAGGCCCTGGGGTACACTGGTGAATACAAAAAGGTCCCTTGCTTGTGGGACTTAGATTTGGGGGATGAGGGACACAGAAAATAGATGAGCAAGTAAATATATAATATGTTAGATGTTGAAAGTGCTATGGAGAAAATTAAGTAGACCTAAGATATAGGAAATGCCAGGAAGGCATTTGTGTATATATGTTGTTTTCTTTAGGATAGCCAGGATAAGTCTTTATAATAAGGTGACATTTGAGCAAAAACATGAAGCAAATGAAGGAGCAAACCCTGAGGGTACCTGGGGAAAGAGCACTGTAGGCAGAGAAATCAGCAGGTATAAAGGTGAGTTTGTGTTTGGCACTTTTGCGTAATCTGGAACTGAGTGAGCAAGGAGGGATGAGGGGAGATGAGGACAGAGATGGGGTGAGAAGCAGATCATATAAGACTTTGGTGGCACTTGTAAGGACTCTCTTTTACACTGAGTGAGAAGGATGGCTCTGAACAATACAATCTTATTTTTTCTTCTTTTTAAAAATTGAGGTAAAATTCACATAGCATACAGTCATCATTTTAACAATTTTAAAGTGTACAATTCTGTGGCCATTAGTACTTTCAGAACATTGTGCAACCATCACCGCTATCTGATTTCAGAACATTTTCATAATCTCCAAAAGACACCCTACCCATTAAGCAGTCAATGTCCATTTCTCCCAGCCACTAATCTGCTTTCTGTCTCTTTGGATTTGCCTATTCTGGACATTTCATATAAATGCACTCATACAATATGTGGCCTTTTGTGTCTGGCTTCTTTCACTTAAAATAATGTTTTTAAGGTTCAACCATGTTGCAACATGTGTTAATATCAGAACTTAAATGCCTTCAATGGATGAATAATATACCATTATATGGATATACCACATTTTGTTTATCTAGTCATCCACTGATGGGCATTTGGCTTATTTCCACCTTTTGGCTATTAGGAATAATGGTGCTATGAACATTCATGTAGAAGTTTTTGTGTGGACATATGTTTTTCAGTTCTCTTGGATATGTACGTAGGAGTGGAATTGCTGGGTCATATGGTAATTCTATGTCTGCTTTATCTTTTAAAGGTCATTGTGGCTGTTGTGTTGTGGATAGATTGTATGGGGACAAGGAAAGGAGCAGGGAGATTTGTTAGGAGGCTATTGCAATCATCCAAGAGCTAGACGATGGACCAAAGTAATGACAGCAGAGAGGGTGAGAGTGGATCAGATTTTAGATATACATTGACGTTAGAGCCAAGAGGATTTGCTGACAGATTTAATTTGTATTGTGAGAGAAAAGAGAGGCGTCAAGGATGATTTTAAAGATTTTTTACCTGAGAAATGAAAGGGGAGGGAGTTGCCATTTGATGAGATTGAGGGAAGAGCAGGTTTAGGGGAGGATTAGGGCTTTGGTTTTGGGCTTGCTGTGTTTGACACATCCAAGTGGAAACACCAAGTAGGCCATTGGAAAAACAAGTTTGAGTGAGAGATAAATTTGAGTTATTAGTTTATAGAGGATATTTAAAGACATGAGACTAGATGAAATCATTGAGGGATAATTCTAGAAAGAGAAGAGAGGCAGCCCAAGGAAGAAGCCCAGAGACAATCCAGAGATTAGAAGTCTGGGAGAGCAGGAGGGATCAGCAAAGGAGACAGAGAAGGATCAGCCAGTGAGGTTGGAGGAGGAAACCAGGAGAGTGTAGTATCCCCAGGAGTCAAGGGAAATTATTTGAAATACTTTGGGAAGAATAATTTTTTTCCTTTTCCTGCTACTCTCACTAATTCTTTGAGGCAAGGGGCCCAGGAACAGTGTCCTTCCCTTTAGAGATGAATACTGCCATTTTGAATGCCCAGATTTATCCTTCATTAAGGCAATTAAGCTGAAAAGAATTCTGGTTTTTCTGAATACTGTCTTCCAGACATACTGCTTATTTATGGATATACCTAAGCCCCACTGAGGGCATTTATGCAAGAATTCAGTCACCAAATATTTGAGTGCCTATTCTATGCTAGTTTCTCTTCTAGGCATTGGGAACACAGCAGTGAACAAGCTATGTGGTCACTGATCTCATGGAACTTATCTAATGGAGGCAAAAGACATTAAACAAATCATTTGTTTAAATTATTGAACAAATAACATAATTTGTTTAAAAGCCATAAACAAATAGTTACATATGTGATGACTGCTACCAAGAAATCAGGATGCTTGATTTCTTTTTTTTTTTTGAGACTGAGTCTCACTCTGTTGCCCGGGCTAGAGTGCTGTGGCGTCAGCCTAGCTCACAGCAACCTCAAACTCCTGGGCTCAAGCGATCCTCCTGCCTCAGTCTCCAGGTGGCTGGGACTACAGGCACATGCCACTGTGCCTGGCTAATTTTTTTCTATTTTTAGTTTTTTGGCTAATTTCTTTCTATTTATAGTAGAGACAGGGTCTCACTCTCGCTCAGGCTGGTCTCGAACTCCTGAGCTCAAGTAATCCTCCCACCTTGGCCTCCCAGAGTGCTAGGATTATAGGCGTGAGCCACCGCACTGGGCCAAAATCAGAATGCTTTGGGAACATATAGGAAGGTTCCTAATCCAGACTTGGGATGGGAGCGTGGTTGCAGAGATCTGGAGGAACTGACATATAAAGAGAGACCTGGAGAAGGAGCAGATTTAGCCAGGTGAAGAAAAGTGGCTATTGTGAAGAGAACATCCCAGGCAGAGAAAAGAGAGAAGAGGGAGAGCTTTGGGATATTCAGGGAACCAAAAGAACTTCATCCTTCTGAAATGTAAAGTATGAGGAGGCATGGAGGGTGAAGGATGAGTCTGGAGAGCTGAGCAGGGGCCAAATCATAAGGATTTTCTTGTTAAGGAGTTTGAACTCAATCCCAACAGCAACGGCGAATCACTGAAGACTTTTAAAAGTGTACTTGGCTGGGCACAGTGGTACATACCTGTAGTCCTAGTTACTCAGAAGGCTAAGGCGGGAGGATCGCTTGAGCCCGGGAGTTTCAGGCTATAGTATGCTATGATCGCACCTGTGAATACCACTGCACTCCAGGCTGGGCAACATAGCAAGACCCATCTCTAAAAATAAATAAATAAATACTTTTTTTTTAAAAAAAAAGTGTACTCTATTTTAGAAAGCTCACTGAGACTACCATTGTGAGTTGGTAGGAAGGAGGCCTGACTAGAGGAAGGAGAGCCCACTTCCTTTAAATTCTTGGTTCTTGGTTTTTATCCTAGTGTGCCGTTTGAAGTGCCAAAGCTGAAAAGTGGAAAGAGTGCACTGGAGGCTGAGAGTGAGAGTCTGGATAGTTTCACAGCCGACTCTGATAGCACCTCCAGGTGAGGTTCCCTGCATTTCCCTCACCTCCGCTCAACCCGAGTTCCTGTTTTGTTTTCTAGCATCAGGATGCAGGGCTTCTGTGTCTTCATTGTTCCTGATTTCTGTCCTCAGAAAATTGAACGAAGTATTTTTTCTGACCTCATCAGAAGTCATTCCGTAGCACTGCTACTGATTTGGCTCTGAGCGCAGAGCATGTTAACTTCCCCAGGCTGCACCTTGGAAGATTCTTCCTAGTCCAGCAGCAACTGTTGCTGCTGTCCCTTAGGAATGGGGGTGTGAGTGTTTGTGTTTGTGCAAAGTTGTCTATCTGATCTTTTGCATTTCTTCAAGGTAAATCAGATGTGAAGTGTATCTTCTAGGTTTGGTTACTATGATGATCCTTAGCCAGTGGCTCTCCTTCTGTAGAGCTTTGGTCCCTGGATAGAAGGGGAAGGGGAGGAGGTGGCATAGTTATAACTTTTGAATCTACCTCCAGGACAGACTCTCTGGATAAATCTGGCCTGTTTCCAGAATGGAAGAAGATGTCTGCCCCCAAATCTCAAGCAGAAAAGGTAAGCTTCAGGTTGATGGTCAGTCTGCCTGCCTGCGTGTCTTCCTTCCCTCCTTCCTTTCCCTCCCTTCCTTTTCTTTCTTTCCTTCCCTTCCTCCCTTTCCTCCCTTCTGCTTTCCCTCCTCTCCCCTTTTTCTCTCTCGCTTCCTTTCTTTTCTTTTCTTTTTTCCTTCCTTCCTAGGCAGAATTTATTTATTTTTCTTTTTTTGGTTTTTATTTATTTATTTTTATTTCAGCATATTATGGGGGTACAAATGTTTAGGTTACGTATATTGCCTTCCCCCCTCCCCCCGAGTCAGAGCTACAAGTGTGTCCATTCCCCAGATGGTGCACACCGCACCCATTAGGTGTGTATATACCCATCCTCTCCTCCCCCCTCCCATCTGCCCGACACCCGATGAATGTTACTACTATATGTGTACATAAGTGTTGATCAGGTAATACCAATTTCATGGTGAGTATATGTGGTGTTTGTTTTTCCATTCTTGGGATACTTCACTTAGTAGAATGGGTTCCAGCTCTATCCAGGATACTACAAGAGGTGCTAGATCACCATTGTTTTTTGTGGCTGAGTAGAATTCCATGGTATACATACACCACAGTTTATTAATCCACTCATGTATTGATGGGCACTTGGGTTGTTCCCACATCTTTGCAATTGTGAATTGTGCTGCTATAAACATTCGAGTGCAGATGTCTTTTTTATAGAATGTCTCTTTTTCCTTAGGATTGATGTCTAGGAAGAATTTAAATCAGGAATTCAACTAAACAAATTTCAGTTAAGATTCACTTGAGAATATTTTTTAAGGTTTTGGTCGAAATATGTGAGAAAATAGATTTTATGCTACTTCTAGGCATTTAATCTTTCCTTTAAGTTTGTCATAGTTTGGTGAAAATCTGAGCCTTATTCTTCTTAAGGCTATCCTTCCTTACTCACTCCTTCCACCTACCTATCTGTCCTTTTTCCATTTCCTTGCCCTATTCCTTCCTAGGAAACTCAGCCTGGGGGTCAAAATGTGGTATCTGTCGATGAGGGTGAAATGATATTCAAGAAGAACACCAGAAAAATCCTGAGGCCTTCAGGTAGCTGTTTTCCCTTCATGGATTTTTGGGACTGAAGTTCTGAGTACACTTGATGGGCTCTTGGTATGAAGAATAGGTCTCTTTTGACTTGAGTTTTTGGTCTTCCACTCAGAATACACTAAATCTGTGATAGATCTTCGCCCAGAGGATGTGGGGCATGAAAGTGGCTCCCTGGGAGACAGAAGCAAATCTGTCCCAGGCCTCAGTGTGGATATGGTAAGTGCCCTTGTATTTCACTTGGTCACTGTATGAAATTTTATTTATCTAGAATTGGCTTTAGTACCTGATACTCTCAATCAACCTGTTTAATTCTTCAGGAAAAGGCAGCATGAATCTTGATTCCCCAAATTTCTAAAGTAAATCTTCCTGATTCCCTTAAAGGAAAGGACTGTCTTTGCTGTCTCTTTTATTTTCTAATAGATTGCTGGATATATGGTTGGGATCTCAAATAAATACTTCTGTTGATTAAAATATAAGGAGATAGCTGGGTTAGGGCAGTCAAATGGGAAAGAGTTGTATTAAGTCATTAAATATGAAATGTCCGATTTCAAATCAAAAGTGCAGATTATTATATCACAAACAAGAAGCAGTACAATTAATCAAAGTATGCACTTAAACTGTTGACACAGTTTTGCCATCTTAACAGTAGCTTGTTTATGGCAGCAGTGAAGAAGCCTAAGGGGTGAGTAGTGATGAAATTGCCAAAGGCGTTTTCCACAGGTTTTTGAGAATGGAATATTTTTCCTTGGAAGAAGTGGTCCCAAGCCTGGAAAAAGTGGTAGTCAGTTGGTGCAAGGTCCGGTGAAACTCTCTGATGACACAGAGTTTCCAAGTCCATCTTCTGTAGTTTGAACAGCGTTGCTTGTGTGAGATATGATTGAGCGTTGCCTTGCAAGAGGATTGGCCTGTCTCTATTGACCAATCTCAGCTGCTTAGTCACAAGCAGCCTCATCATTTCATCCAATTGGTTGCAGTAGACATTCGCTGTAATCGACTGACCAGCTTTCATGAAGCTGTAGTGGATGATAGCAGCACTGGACCACCGCACACACACCATTAGCTTTTTTTGATGAATATTTGCTTTTGGACTGTGTTTCCACGCTTCATCTTTATCCAGCCATTGTGCCAAATGCTTGTCATCATCAAAAAGAATCCATTTTTCATCACACATAACAATATGCTGTAGAAATGGTTTGCCTTTATGTCGTGACAGCAAAGAAATGCAAGATTTGAGATGATATTTCTTCTGACACTCATTTAATTTATGTGGTCACGCATCTATCCAGCTTCTTTACCTGGCTGATTTGTTTCGAATGGTCCGATATTGTTGAAATAATAACACCAAACCTCACTGCTAATTCATGCATCAGTCGAGATGGATTCACTTCCACTACAGCTTTTAGTTCATCATTATTCACCTTGGTCTCAGGTCACTCACGTGGCTCATTTTCAAGATTAAAATCACCAGAATGGAACTTCTCAAACCATCCACGTACTGTGCATTCATTAGCCACATCCTTCCCAAACACTTCATTGATATTTCGAGCTGTCTGAGCTGCATTGGTTCCACAACAGAACTCATATTTGAAAATAGCATGAATTTTTGAATTATCCGTGGTTTCACAAAAATTGCTCCAAAAAAATTTCAAAGATAATCACAATCCAAAATGTGTGTTTGAAAGAGTGAGGATATGCCTTCACAATAAACAAGAAATATCGAAGTGAAATATCAGATATATCAACTGCCAAACTTAGTACTTAAGGAAATCGGACATTTCATACTTAATAACCTAATAGCTCCTGTGGAAAACATTAAATATTCTTATTATTTTGAGATATGAGGAAAATGGCTGGAATAGATCTGGGAAGCCTGAAATGGGGAGACATACAAAAATAAGGATATGTGCATACATATACACATGACACCTCAGAGCTTTGCAATGATTATGGTTTCCACTAAAGGAAAGCTGTTAGTCTTTGAAGATTTTCTTATTTTTATTAACTGTGAATCTGTATTTATTGTTCTAGGAAGAGGAAGAGGAGGAGGAAGAAGAAGAAGACATTGACCACCTGGTGAAGTTGCATCGCCAGAAGCTAGCTAGAAGCAGTATGCAAAGTGGCTCCTCCATGGTAAGTTCTATTAGTTCTGAGATTATAAACACATTGGGATACCAGGAAGGAAAAAAGTGCCTCTCTAGAACAGATTCTGTACCTGACCTGGGGAAATCATCCTAGTTATTCTTTCCAGGTAAGTGGGATGCATTTGTTTGCTTTTATCCTCAATTTAGGCTGTAGGTGCTTAGTGGCCACTTACATGACTTCCTGAGCCTCTGCCCTAGAGATTATTACATTAGAGAATTAGGGCTAGGGACATTCTTCATCACAGCTTTGTGAACAGTAACCATAATTCCTTCCCTTAGGAGGTAACCAGGCTATGAATTGAGCAAGATCAGATTTTTTTCATCATAGCCTACTCCAAATTCTCACATTAAAGGAGAATGAGTGTCATGAGAGGGGCTCTGGCAGGATTAACTGGTATCAGGATATGGTTAAGGATCAATGAATCAGAATCACTAAGTTAAAGTGACATTTAAGAATCAGGGCCTACTTCTGTCATAAGTATGAAGACTGATATTTAGGGGAAGCACGGTCAGGAACAAAGGTGACTAGGGTTTGTTCACACTCATGCACAGGAAGAGAATATCGGCTTGCACAGCTGATTACTACCAGAGAGGAAGGTGCCTTTTCACTTCTGGTGGTATTTCCTCCCTACCCACCCACTTCCACTTCTGGCCCAATCTCTTTTCTCTATAGGTCTTGATAGAGATAAGGTGGGTAAAAGAAATCCACAGACAATTAAGGCATCTTGTTTTAATTAGTAACTAATCCCTTCTAGCCAGTGTTTTAGCACATATAACAAATATGAAAAATAGACTTACCTGTACCTTACCTGTCCACTCCTTGCCTACCTCCTGGGGCAGGTGAAAATTAACACTAAAATGTATACAAAGAGGTGAAGAAGAGAAGCTAAGAGCCTAGGTAAGCCACGTGCTAATTTATTGACCTGAACAATTGTCAGTATGCTGGTAGCTCTGTCTTATCCTCTGGGTCAAGGACTGTTGGCCGTACTGGTTCATTGCAGGGGCTTCTGAAGCTTTTGTTTTGCTCAGTGATTATGGCTTTATCATGAGGAAAGATGTGAGCAATGTGGGTGGGGGAGTGTGCCTTCCCCAGATGTTTGCGGGTGCTTTATCTCCAGAGTACGATCGGCAGCATGATGAGCATCTATAGTGAAGCTGGTGATTTTGGGAACATCTTTGTGACTGGCAAGATTGCCTTTTCCCTGAAGTATGAGCAGCAGACACAGACTCTGGTCATCCACGTGAAGGAGTGCCACCAGCTGGCCTATGCTGACGAAGCCAGGAAGCGCTCTAACCCGTGAGTACTTCTGGAACCTGACTGATGCTCCGAGACCAGAGAGCAGACCCTGGCATCTGTCTAGGCACTCTTGATCAGAACTCATCACCTTCTAGGAGGCTGGGGGAGGGAGAGGTGATGTAGGAAAGGGACCAGGATTGCAGAAAAGCAAGAATGGCATGTGTCTGAAAGGGCTCGATGGGACATTTTTGACATTGCATTTCTTCATGGTGTGTCTATATGGAGAGCAGGGAAGTGATGAATGGGCTTGAGCAAGGACAGCAAACTACTCAGTACTCTCTTTGGTTTCTAGATATGTGAAGACTTATCTTCTGCCTGACAAATCCCGCCAAGGAAAAAGAAAAACCAGCATCAAGCGAGACACCATCAATCCACTGTATGATGAGGTCCTCAGGGTAAGTATTAGACCCCAAGGGTAAGAGAGCTTGTTCTGTCTTGTGCCCTAAACTGTAGCTATTCCTTTGCAACGTGGCCGAGTGACATGGGTTTCAGTGGCCTGTGTCTGTGTCTGAGGATTCACTCTGGCTATCTGTTCACATCCTGACCTCTGAGACAAGAGGACAAAAGTGATACAGCTTTCCTGGATTGTTGTGAAGTTGGAGATACACGTGGCCACAAATCTCATTTTAAAAAGCCATTTGAGATAAGAAGTCTGCTTGGCAGTTCTGTTTGGGGTTCCAGTGCTCTCTCACCCACTCAAGGAAAAATTAATTAATTTTCTAGGCCCTCCTATGGAATGTGGTAGGTTTTTGTAAAATGGGGTAAGTTGAGGAAACTTGAAATGCTTAGGGACTAAAGTAACTCGATATTCAGAACTATGGACATTGGTTATGATTACTCAGGTTTCAGAATAATCTTTTCTGAGGAATTACCACTAACTAATCATTTTGGGCTTTTACCTTCCCTTCACAGTATGAGATCCCAGAGTCTCTCCTGGCCCAGAGGACCTTGCAGTTCTCAGTTTGGCATCATGGTCGTTTTGGCAGAAACACTTTCCTTGGAGAGGCAGAGGTCCAGATGGATTCCTGGAAGCTCGATAAGAAACTGGATCATTGCCTCCCTTTGCATGGAAAGGTAGTCTGCTTTAACAGCTCCTTCCACAGCTTCCATGGAAGGTAGAATTGTCTGCAGCAGCCTCTGCTGGTCTCTGCTGGTAGTGTCTTTGAATGAGTCTTCTGTAGAGTTCTACTGCACTCTGCTGGGGTTTCTGAGTTTGACAGCAATTTCGCCTGTATGTCAAGTGTGAGTTCTGTGTAAACCAGGCAAAGTACGAAGCCACGGTTTTGCTTCAAAAAGTTTTGTGTATGTGTGCCAAGCTTTGCCTTCTAACTTTCCAGAATCTGGATGTATCCTGACATTCTAACTTTCACCTCTTCTCCGAGCTAACCTTCTGTGCGTATCCTAATCTGCACTCCTTTTCCAAGCTAACCTTCTCACTAAAAAAGTGAGAACTAAAGCAATTCATGGAGCTCCAATTGCTGTACTTTTGCTTACACAAGCCAGGGAAGATTTCACTTTGGAGATGGCACCTCAGGCAAGAGTGTAGCAATGTGTGGCAAAATGTGCCCAGGATCTGAGTGCAGACCTCGGTTAGAATCCTGGTTCTGTCACTTGCCAGCTAGGTGAGTCACCTAACTTCTGTGAGCCTTAGTTTCTTCATCTATAAAATGGAGATAACAATCATTTTTCTCTTTTGCAGGATTGCATACAAAGTACCAGTCAGTGGCTGGCACATATGGACATTTAGTAGGTTGCTGTCATTGTGGTTAAGATGAAATTTTGCTAAAATAAAGACTTGGCAACTTCTTGATTATCAGAACTATACAATGACATGGCAAAGTTCTCGTTAAATTTTTTACACTAGCATTTTAAATGTTTAAAACAATACACGGCACATAGAATATCTATGGGAAGATAGACAAGAAACTAGTAATGGTGACTGCCTCTAGGAAGAGAAACTGAGGGGGAAGGGAGATTTAATATTCTCTATATGCCCTTTTTTTAACATTTTAACTTTTTACCATGTTAAGAAAAGCGTAAGAGGATTTATATGCACATGGTTCAAAATTAAAACAACATAAAATGTATAAAAAGAAAAGTAGGTTCCGTTTCTTACAAATAACCACTGTTAACAATGCTTAGATATGCTTCTGGAAATTTTGTATTAAGCAGCACAGATATACATCTATGGATTTATATATTTTTCCTTTTCATACAAATGGGCTCACATGAACCTCATTGTACATATCTTGATTTTTTTCATTTAACAATGTATCATGGACATACTGTTATGTTATCACTTATAGATCTATCTCATATTAATTGCTGCATACTACTCCATCATGTGCCTATATTATAATTTATTTACCATTCTCCCACTAATGGGCTTTTAAATTGTTTACTTTTTTTTCTTCTAAAACTGTCCTGCATTATATCTTGGCTTTCTCTTGTGAATGTAGCCGTCAGAGAAATTCCTGGTGGTGGAATTGCTGAGTCAAAAGAAATATACATCCAATGTTTTGATAGCTATTACTCTCCAAAAAAATAGTGACAGAATTAAATTTGTCCCTTTAAATACTAATAAAAGCAGGAATTCATTTGATAGACACAGTAGGGCGACTGTAGTTAATAATATATTATATATTTCAAAATAGCTAGAAGAGAAGATTGGAAATGTTCCCAATACAAAGATATGATAAATGTTCAGGTGATGGATATCCTAAATATTCTGACTTGATCATTACACATTCTATGCATGTATCAAAATATTACATACACCCCCATAAATATGTACAAATATTATATACCAATAAAAAGAAACAGGAAAGCAATTATTACCAAAGTATAACATGTTATTAGAAACTTAGAATTTCTTAAACACTTGGCACTCAAGTCATTCTCTCAGGGGCCTACAAGTGATATAATTGTATTAGAAATGTCACTGTAAACCATCATGAACTACTGCTAATTAAACGGTTTTACACAAAAAGAAGAAACTGCACTGAAATGGAAGTATTTGACCTTTGTATATATTTTGAGCCAGAATGAAAATGTGCTCCCAAAACAATTATGCCGCTTTCTAGCTAATGCTAAACTCCAATTTTTAAGAGTCCACTGAAGTTCACAGTCTAGAAATTAATAAATTGTATAGGCATTTTATAAACAATAAGAAAGACCATTCCTATAGATGCATTTTAACTTAGAACCTTCTATATCCATTGTTTTGGATTTGTTCTTTTTGCCCTAGCAATGCATTTGCTCTCATTCAGTTTTCTCTTGCCTGCATCCACCTCCTAATTCTTTTTTCTGTCTGCCATGTACTAAACTTTGTGTGTTCTGGGTATATGGCACATGGACCCAAACCTATGGGGATCATGCTTTCCTGGTATCGGTAAGGTCAGTAGTGAGGACCTAGGTTGGAGAAACCCCAGGGAACACAGGCAGGTGAAAAGGGTACCTCTAGTCTGCACCAGCTCATGCTCTGGATACCAAAGCATAAAGAACAGAGTCACACACAGAGAGCCAATGGAGTGAAGCAATTCTGCCACCCAAAGCCAATGATGATAGGCCACTTGCTGTTCATCCCAGACATTCATTCGTTCACTCTTACATTCATTCAGTGAATACTTGTAGAGCACCTACTATGTGCCAGGTACTTTGCTAAGTATTGGGCATACTAGGATGAACAAAAATAGGCTCAATTCCTATCTTCCTGGCACTTAGATTCTAGTGGTACAGGCAGACATTAGTCAAAAATAACCAAAGTAAATATAAAATTAAAAATTGTAGTATATTCAAATCCTTATAACAGAGCTCCATTCCACCTAGCCCTCAAATCTTTGCAAGCCCTCTTTTAAAAAATACTTTTTATTTTAAAAAACCATACAAATGATATTTGCCATTCTCATAAAAAATATACTATAGATATTAATATAGAATAAAAGGGGAAAGCCCTCTTTCCTTTCCCCATCCTGCTCCCCTCCCTAGAGGAAACGAGTGTTAAGTTTGTATCCTGGGTTTTTCTACATAGTATAGTATAGTGGTTAAAAGCATGGACTCTGGAATGAGTCCGTCTGAATTTGAATCCTGGCTGTGTCAATTACTGTGTGACCTTGGGCAAATTACTTAACCTCTCTGTTCCTCTGTTCCATAACCTGTAAAATGGGGATAATAGCACCTATCTCATAGGGACTATCTTGAGGATTAAACAAAATGATATACTTAAAGTACTTATAATAGTGCCTGGCACATGGTAAGTGCTATATACGTGATAATGATAATAATTGTTATTTGCATACATATATATTCGCATGTACAAATATGAATATATTTTAATATAAGTGGGACATTTTTTTTCTGCATCTTGCTTTGTTGACTTAATAATATATCTTGGATATGTGTCCATGTCAGCATGTACAGATTCACTGCATTCTTCTTGATTACTGCATGCCATATGTCATATGAGGGCATTAAAATTACTCACTTAACCCTTCATATATCGATTGACATTTGGGTTGTTTCCACTTTATGGCTATTACTAACAATGCTGGTAGCACGATTCTTCATCATGGTGTCAGTCCTTTGTGAGTTTGTGTGGCAACCTTGCTGGAAGACCTTTGAGAGTATTTGGGATCTAGTAACTGTACCCCAAAGTGGCATAATAATGGGTATTGCAGGAGACTTTTTGTTGATTCTCCTGTATTTCCTTCTGAAGAGACTGCCCTGGAAACCTGTGGCTCCCATGGCCTAGGGACCCTGGATTGTATTCATAAAGAGAAGGGTCCTGTTTTAGGGGATAATTTTAGGATCTCCTCAGAGAAATGTCCCAACAATTCCTGAGAAGCCCAGCTTGACCTGGTGGGTTTCCCTGTGTTTCAGGTCAGTGCTGAGTCCCCGACTGGCTTGCCATCACACAAAGGCGAGTTGGTGGTTTCATTGAAATACATCCCAGCCTCCAAACTCCCTGTTGGAGGTGACCGGAAAAAGAGTGAGTTTTCTTTGGGGCCCTGGATTTAGCTCTTAGTCTTCTGTGCAACATACGTGTGTGGCTGGTGCTAGCTACTGACTAGTACTGTTGGAGAGACCAGATTGGAATGCTTCCTGAATCTTCCAGGGAATATTCCTTTACTAAGGAAGCCTTTTCTGCATTTTTCAACCAGAAGGAATGCCTAAGGATTGGCATTCCTTTTTTTTTTTTTAAAGCTATTAAATTGACTTGGTCTTGGTCCAGCTGTGGCAAGCTACTAACGGGGCAGAAGAGAACAGAAACTTTGGGGCTGAAAAGGAGAGTTGGAAAAGGTGGTAAAGTATAAGAGACAGGAAGATGAAGGCTGAGGAAGAGTAATTCAACATGCCAGGCACTGTGTTAGTGACTGTGGATATATAAATAAGTAAGACGTGATATTTGCTCTCCCTTGAGGAACTTGAATTTTTGCAAAGAAGACAGTCACGTGTTAAAAGGACACATTTAGGAGTGGTGAATTCTGTCTGGTTACATTTGGAAGAGGTAAGAGCTTTAAAGAGGAAGTAACATTGGAACTGGACCTTAAGACTTTACCAGGAAGAAAAGAAGGAGGATGGGGAGTGAAGAGTGTTTCCAGAAGAGGGGACAGCATGAGAAAAGGTTTTAAAATGGCATGGTAAATGTGGGGTTGTATGTGAGCATGGGAGAGTGAACCCCTTATGTGAGTGGGGCTGGCGTTATGGTTTGCTATACGTGGGAGTGGCGCTGGAATCGGAGATGAGGCGGAGCCTGGCTGAAAGTGGCCTGGAACACAACGGTAAGGAGTTTAACTTGACCCATTAGCAATGGGAAGCCAAAGTTCTTTCAAAAATAGGCCTTCAGCTAGGTCTAATCTAGAGGATTTGGGGAATCAATGAACTCCCCAAGGAGGATATGTAGAATGATTAGAGAAGAGAGGCAAGAATGAAACCACAGGGAGCAGCATTTTAAAGAATGATGAGAGAAGGAAATGCCAGTGAAGTAGAGGGTTATCAGGAGAGAGACACGTTAGGAGGGAGCTTCAAGACGAAGGGGCAGGGCTTGTCAGCAGTGTTGGAACACTACAGGGGGGTCAGGATGGTTGAGGACTGAGAAGACATGCATAATTGGCATTGGATTGCATTTTCAGTGGATTAGTGGAAGCAGAAACCAGATTTTACTAGCAACTAGGCTGAGTGAATTAGGCAAAGAAGTAGAGGTGGTGAGTATAGCCTTTTTTTTTTTTTCAGAGTAATTGATGGTGAAAGAAAGGAGAGCCATGGAGAATAGTTTGAAGAGGAGATAAAGTTTAAGGGAGGTTTTCTTTTAAAAGGATTTTTTTTAAAAAAAACAGTTGAAATTAGCATTAGACTAAGGAGAAGGGACTAGTGGAGAAAGAGATATATAGGAGATGGGAGGTGGGGGTTGAAATTGATGATGCCTACTGAGTCCTGTGAGTTGGGGATGGAATCAAGAACTCATCTTTGGTTTATATGTTTAAGACTACAGTTTGCCACCGTTTTACAGTATACATAAATGTCAAACTTCTGAATATTAATTTACCCCACAACTATGATAAAACTTTGCGCTTTATTGGTCAAAAAAACTCAACTGGAGGAGTTCCTTCTTTTTTAATCATTCAACAAATATCAGGCAACTTTACGTCTTCAACTCTCAATTTTCTCATTTGCAAAATGAGGTCAATAATAGCGTATCTCTTGTAGAGTTGTTTTCAGAATTAAATGCTGAACACAGTCCCTGGCACACAGCCAGTTTTCAGTGAGCATTTGTTGCTATCGTGGTTGTTATTAATTGAGTGCCTATTGCTTACTGTTGGGCACTGTGCTAGGTACTGAGAAGACAAGTCAGGCATGGTTATGGAGTTTGCTGCCTTCAGGGGCAAAGAAAGGAGATGCTCTGTAGATAAAGCTCAAGGTAAATCTGGAGGGGTAGGGGCTCACTTGCTATGGCTGACATTCCTTACAGGTAAAGGTGGGGAAGGGGGAGAGCTCCAGGTGTGGATCAAAGAAGCCAAGAACCTGATGGCTGCCAAATCAGGAGGGACTTCAGACAGCTTTGTCAAGGGGTGAGTCCCTGGACCAGCACCAAACTAACCAGTTTCAGGACAAGAGAGCTAAGAGAAGAACCCAATTTAACCTTTCTCTGTGCTTATTGTCCTGTGTGTCCTAGCAACCCTAGAAATCAACTTTATTCCTGAAATTAGGTAATGGCAAAACCTCCACCACCGCCTCTACACAGGTCTGAGCTCAGTTTGGACTGGTCTGTAGTGTTGATATCCAAAGAGGAAGGTGGTACAGAGATAGGTTCTGACTTTTTTTCTGACTCGGGCTATTAATTACGGGTGAAAATCTGTGTCTGCTGATTGTCTAGATTTGGGAACTCAGGGTTTTGTTCCCTACAATTTTTAAACAAGGCTAGCTTTCCCTAAATTATAGATTACCCACTAACTTTTCTAACAAATCATGATTGGTTAAGCCTATAGATATTACTATTGGTTTTATTTAAAGAGAACCTTGCCTAGTAGAAATGGAATGAAATATTTAAAACCCATTTTTAGTGGAGCACAAACAATAGTCTCATTAATAATATTATATTCATTTTCTCTCCAGGTTAAAGGAATTAAATCAGGTGAATGATCTAGCGGAGGTAGTAGGACCTCTGCTTCAGCAGATTCAAAGGGGGGGTGTGTGCACTAGGATTTGGGTGTTGACTCCCCTTCCTGGGCTAGGCCTGTCGCAGGGGCAGGGGGAATTTAGACAGACATTGCCAGCTTTGAGTAGGCTGTTGATTCCTCCCCGCCCTCTGCCAGATACCTCCTTCCCATGAGGAACAAGGCCAGTAAGCGTAAAACTCCTGTGATGAAGAAGACCCTGAATCCCCACTACAACCATACATTTGTCTACAATGGTGTGAGGCTGGAAGATCTACAGCACATGTGCCTGGAACTGACTGTGTGGGACCGGGAGCCCCTGGCCAGCAATGACTTCCTGGGAGGGGTCAGGCTGGGTGTTGGCACTGGTGAGAGCCTCTCCCCCATCCTCACTTGTCTGAAAGGTCTCTTGTCTATTTCATTCCCAATACCCAACCCTCTCCCGACCTGTGCACGCAGAGCTCCTCTGTGATGACAGTTGTCTTCTTTCCTTTCAGTTAACATTCAACAAATATTTATTGAGTGCCTACTCTGTGCCAGGCCTAGGGAAAGGCCGAGCTCACGCACTGTTGTGTATAGATAAATGTGACCCTGGTTGCCAGGAACTCCATCATCTTCCCACTAAGAAAACCTACAAACCTACCTATATCTGTACCTGTACTTTTTATCTTCCATCCGTGCTAACAAAAGCCAAGCTCTCTCCAAGTGTCTGGACTACCTCCTCCCCTTCTCAGAGATCTCACTTCTTAATATCCATCTCTCAGTTTCATTCTCCCTACCTACTGGAGGGGAATACAGATACACTCTAGTATGTCCAATCTTATTAAGTAAAAATAAACCTCCTCTTGACCACATGTCCCCCCTCTAATTTCTTAAAAAAGAATGATCTCCACTTCCTCACCTTTCCTTTAGTTTTCAATCCACTGTGATCTGGCTTCTGTCCCACTACTCTGCTGAGCAATTGCTCCTGCCAAAGTGTTGTTCTCATCTCACTGGAATTTTTAGCACTATTTAACATGGTGGATCACTCCCCTTTTCTCAGGACACTGAAGTCCTATTGTTGCACATTCTGATTCCATTTTAACTCACTGCTCACCCCTTCTCAGTTTTCTTTGTGGGTTCCTCGTTCTATACCCAAACCCTAAAGGTTGGTGTTTCTCAGGGCTTCATGTTACATCCTCTTCATTGCTCTCCCCACAGTCTCTGCATTCCTATGGCCTTAAAGACGACTTGCATATTAACAACCCCCACAAAGCATTTAACACAAAGCATCTGAGTGATGTTTTTACACATGTAAGCCAGTTCATGTCAATCTCCTGTTAAAACCCTTCAGTGGCTTCTCATTGTACTAAGAAAACAATCCAAAGTTCTTACCATGCCTACAGGCCCCTATAGGAGCTGAGCCTTCTGTTCCTTTCTGATCCATCTCATGTCACTCTTCTGCTTGCTCACTATGCTCCAACCATGATGACTTTCTGCTCTCCAAATATACCAAGCTCATTTCCACTTCAGAACCTTCGCAATTATTATTCCCTGTGTCTGGAAAGTCTGGCTCCTTCCCATCCTTCAGGTCTCAACTCAAATGTCTCCTTCGCAAAGTCCCTCAGACCACCTGCGCAGTAGGTCCTGATCCAGGCACTACAAATCACACTCTTTACTTTGTAATATTGATCTCACTATCTGAATACTCTTATTGATTTGCTTCTGTGTTTTTTGTCTTCCCTATTCAAATGTAAGCTGCCTGGGGGCCGGGGCTATCTCTGCTTCGTTTACCACTGTATCTCCAGACCCTAAAAGAGTACCTGGCACACAGTAGGCACTCAATAAATGTTGAATAAATGAATGAATGTGCAGGAAAATAGGAATGAGGCCACATACATTCCTAACTCTGGGCCTGGAGTCTGCAGCTAGAGAAAAAGGTGTTCAGCTTTTGTAAGAAAATTTTAAGTCCAGTTGGCAAGGACAGAAGGGTAATAGCTCTGGCATGAGGTGTCAGACACTAAGAGCTCCGTAACAGACTCAGGATAAGAAGTCTCTAGTGACTGTGCCATTTGGTGTCCCATTTCATCAACCTGAAGTCTCTTGATAGGGTCTCAGGAGCACAGAAATATCTGTTCAGGATGAACAGGGAGCACTGCCCAGAATGCAGTCCCCATAGGCTACTCTTCATAGCACACTGTCATTTACGGGGTGGCTGTCCTTGCTGTATAACCCATCTTGCCCGGTGGGCTGAGGAGTGGGGCCCCTGTTCAGCCTCCTCTGGTGTTTCTCCTCAGGGATCAGTAATGGGGAAGTGGTGGACTGGATGGACTCGACTGGGGAAGAAGTGAGCCTGTGGCAGAAGATGCGACAGTACCCAGGGTCTTGGGCGGAAGGGACTCTGCAGCTCCGTTCCTCGATGGCCAAGCAGAAGCTGGGTTTATGAGTCCCTGTCCTCCTCTGCAGGTCCAGCCCTGGCCAGGGCAAGTCAGAGGAAGTGAAGAAACCAAGAGCAAAGATTTATAATTTAAAGTGTGCGTGTCGTGTATGTGTGTGTACAAATGTGTATTTCTGCAAATCTCATTATGCCAGCTAGAGTGATGCAGACTTGTTCCCCCCTTTTTAAAGCAGGCTCAAGAATAAGGGTCTCTTCAAAATGTTTTTATTTGTGCATAATCTAGTATATTTTCCGAGTACATTCTTTCTTATGCCTTTAAGAGGTTTGATTAACTTAAAAAAGTCTTTTTGAAACAACTTTTTCTCTTCCATTTTGTTCTCCTTGTTCCTACTTCCCCAGGCAGCCCTGGCTGCCTTTGGCATTAGTAGCAGCCTGTGATTCAAGGTGTGCCCGATCTAAGCCAAGGCTCTGGGAGGCAGGGTGGGTCACTAAAGACAGAGGGATGTGGGAGAGAGGTGAGTGGTTCCTGTCCTTCCTCTCCAATGTATGCTTTTAACTCCTTTTCTACCTTGATAAATTTCTGGAACTTAGCTTTTAACTTTTCTTATTTTTAAGTAGTTTCCACCTGGTTTGGGTCTAATGCTTTTCTTGGAAATGCTAAGAAAAAGTCCCCAGCTTTTTCCAGTTCTGGTCACCTTTACTCGACTTTTGCGGGACTCTTATCATGGAGCCCCTTTCGAAAAGCACTTTAATTAGATAATGGCCTTCTGACTAAGTCATGAACATGCCCAGCGAGAGCTTTTAGCTGCTCCCAGACGACCTGAGTGACTGAGAGTAAATGGTCTCACAGCCCATGCTGAATTCTCTGTATTTTAAACTGATAAGCAGATGTTGGAGAGAGAGTGCCTGATTTCTCTAATGAAAGATGAGACATCTTACTCTCATGTAGCACATCTTTCTTAGTGTTTGTGTCTCAGGTGTGTTACCACACAGAATATGGTCTGTATACCACTGTGTCAGCTGGAAGAGCCAAGTCTTGTCTAAACTGGCCCAGTGTTTCTCCAGCCTGGGGATTGTTAGGGCTCCAAAAGAATGTAGACAGAGAATCTCCCAGTAATCCCGACTTCCCACATGACATGGTTTCAATTCCTATTTTTGGTATTCGTTTCCTAAACATGACCTCCATGTGTGGGTGTGGTGTTTTGAGGCTTTTCAAAGAAGGGCCTTGTGAGCTGAGTTTCATTTTCTGGTACTCACTGATCCAAATCGACCTTTTTGTTCTTATAAGTGTATCTACACACTGTTGTGTGTGGGAGGAGTCTATACCAGAGAAGAAATCCCTTTCCATAGAGTCGGCTGCTAGCTGATTTCCTGTAAGGCCACTGGATTGAGGGCAGCTAGGGTGGTTTCTATTGTATGTGTGAGCTTGAATGGAGGAATGTTTTTGAAAGATTAATTTGGGGTGGATTGGTATTATAATGGAAGGTATAACTTGGGATCCTGGGCCATAACTTGCTCTTTTGTTTCCCACCCCCTGACATGTATGTGTGCTTCAATAAAGCTTTCTCACTTGTTAAATGTTTGCATTTGTTAGTTCTATAGACGCTTTTGTCTCTGATGTCCTGATTTATTGCTGCTTTTCCCATGGCATGAAGGGTGGAAACCAAAGTGATAAATGCTCTTCCTTAACCATCTTGTGCTGATTTGAAGAAAATTTGCCTTTCCCCGCATTGCTGCCTGAAACCTTTGCTGACCTCTGATCCTTTGTCCTTTGTGTTTGGTATCTAAGGAGAGAACTGAGAACCCATCTTAAAAGTGGTGCCACTTTTCTCTCTCTCGAGTACCAAGGGAACTCCTCCTTTAGCTTTGTAGACCCCCCTCCCCACCGTCATGCTGGAGGAAGGAGAGAGATGTTCACGCCTGAAGTGAGGGAAGACATTCCCTGCCATAAGCACTTCTTTCTAGAACCTTCAGTTTCTCTGGGAGGTGGGGACTTTTCCCTTCACTCCTACTACCATATTTAGTTTTGAGAGAGAGATAATACAGATGCCAAATAACCCATCTCAGAAATAAGACTGTGGGTTTCTGGGTAGAGCCTGAGTGATTCTTGACCTCTTGTGCAAAAGGGCATTAATCTATACTGAATGCCCTTTTGACATATATTGAATGTACAAGGCTTTATATATTATTTCCTTGATTTCTCCAACCACCTCATGAAGTAGGAAATCTTCCCTTTTTACAGATGAGAAAACTCAAGCCCACTGTCATGTGACAGGGTTGGGATTTCAACCAAAGTCTGACTCTACTGCACCATGCCGCCTCCTGTGAGAATGATGTGTGTGTTATGGGCGCAGAGTCAAAGGAAGGGGTGACTCATCCCTTAGTTGAGTCCTAAAGAAATAAGTTTAATTTACAAAGAAGGACAATCAGAATGCTTTGGGTATTACCTAGCCAGCTTAGTGACTCTATAGCTTGTGTGTGTGAGAGAGAGAGAAAGTAGGATGGGGAGAGGGAGGGGAAGACAGGCAGGGAGTGTGGCAGGGGGTAAAAGTGGGAGCAGAGAGGGGCAGAGAGAGAGAAACAGAGATACATACGGGGTTGAGGTCTGGCTACTCCCTTTGGGTCTGGCTGTGGGCCTCATTCTGCCGCTGTCTCTTTCCCCTACTTCAGGAGTTGGGATTTCTTAAGTCATCATCTACAAAGGACTACAAAGGAGGTTGCAGTAAAACCTTACTTAAAGAAAGCAAGACTGACTTGCCTTGACTATTCAAAATGAAACAAAAGATCCTCAGTTATTTTAAGCTGCAGGAGCATTTATATGTAAGAGTCAGGCCCTGGTGGGAACTCTATTCAGGGGATAGTGGGCCTCCTGTGTTTGGTTCTTGGACCTGCTAGCATGTTCTGGCTTGCCGCTTGAAGTATCAGTGAGAAAGACAGAGAAGGGCATTCATCTTGCCCGGCATGGAATCTTTGACTTTTTCAACCACAGACCTGGTCTGTCCAGAGATTTCCCACTTGAACTTATTGTATTTTGCCTTCTGCCCATAACTTGCCTCCTGCCTCTCATAGCTCCTGTATTTCCCTGGAGGGAAGAGGGATAAGAGACCTTTTTGCTCCAAGTTTGATCATTTCCTCCATGTCCCATTCTATCCAGCAACTGCCCAACTTTTTATTTTGCATTTTAAAAATGAGAATTCCACTAAAACCCCAGTGGAAACAGCTTCTGTCTGACTCACTGCTATCCTCATATGCTCTGAGCTCATGATTTATGTCCCATCACTGTGCTTTAAACAGTGAATTTTCTTGGGTTGAGAGCCTTTCATTTCCCTCTTTCCTCCTGGGCCCACTCTGAGTCTTGTGTCTGAGTAGGATTATAAAACATGGAATCTTTCTCCTAGCTTAGAGCTTTCAGCTGTCTTTAAATGGAAAGCAGAAAAAGAAGTAGGGGCAGGATGGCATAATGTCTAAAATGATTGCCTCTGGTGTGTTTAAATTCTGACTGCACTAATTAGCTGCCGCCCAATCTTAGGCAAATTGCCTAGCTTTGCTGAGCGTCAATCCCCTCACCTGTAAAATGGGGATGGTACCTACCTTATAGGGTTCTTGGGAAGACTTCAGAGTCAATCGATAGAGCATTTCAAATGGCACCTGGCACGTAGTGAGTGCTTGAGCCTCCTCACCCAGCCTGCTGCCTTCTCCCCTCTAGTTTTCCACTGATCACCCCCTGGGTAAAGCTTAAGGAAGAAGGCTGCTGAGTCCTCGCTATGACTCTGGGTTCCGTGAGTACATACAAGAAGGCAAGGGGAAGAACACTTTTCTTTAACCATGGCACACCATCGAGTGGGACCGACGTCAGAGCAGGCAAATGTGTGTGGCTCCACTTCATGATAGCCAGACCTCAAATTTACTTTCAGGCCTGGTTCTTAAGGCTTGACTTTGTGCTGCTATAGCTCTTGCCCCCATGACCTGTGGCGGTGGTTTTGAAGTCTCCTAGATAACAGGCTGGGGTCTCCTCTGAGGAAGGGACAGCATTGTTTGCCTTTTGCTATGGGAACTGGAGGCCTCAGGAAGAAGTGTCCTTGCCCATGAGCCAGCTGGCGGGGCCAGGAGAGAGTGCTCTGCTCTGACTGGATGTGTCTTCCCAGGCTTCCTCCCATTGCAACGTTTGCCTAACTCAAGTGAAGCAATGGTTCAGATAACATTTGAAGCCCAATTGCCCAAGAAGGGGAAATGAGAAACAGGTTCAAGAATGTTCTGGAGCCCTCCCACCCTCCTACCCCATGGTCTAATTAACCTGTAAGGAAAATCCAGCTACGCTTGCTTAAAGTGTCCTGGTTGTTGTGATGGTGCTGCCCTCTGCTGTCTTCTCAGGGTAGAGGAACCAGTTAAAACAGCCGGTTAGTGAATGAATTTAGGATTTACTTATCTGAAAGACTTTGGAGAGCTGGGCAAAGGCCCAGGTTAGGAAAGGAAGGCCTTCTACCCCCAGCCCACTGCCCAGGGCCTGTCCTCAGTCCCTACCTAGCTTCTTACACTCTTGCGGTGCTACCTGAAGCAGAGACTTGCTTAGCAAGACAATTACGCAGCCCTAAAAAGGTGGCTGGAAACATCTCTGGATTGGCAAACCTCACCCACCTCAGAGTCCTGTCCCTAAAAGTGTGGGAAACCATTTCCTCCTTTTATTAATATTATGCCCCAGCTTCAGCTAATTAGAGGAGCTTTTTCTTGGCCTCCACCAATTCCCTGGCTCAAGTTCACTCGCATACATCCCTTTGCTCCCGGCGCTGGGTCAACTCCTGGTCACTCAGTAGGTAGTCATCAATGAATGTGAAGATTTCCTCGGGGGTGACAGGTTGCATGTAACGTTCTCGGTCAATACCCTGCTTGTCAACCAACACCATGTTGAAGTAGGAGCGAGTGAGGCGCTGAAATTGCCTAGAGAGAGCAGCCCAGGGAGGTGTGAGACCTTGTCTGGGCATCTGTCCCGCCGGGCTCTACTACCCCCTGACCTTTCCCAGCTCCACTGATGGACTAATTCCTTTCTCACCCTATCCCTGGTCCCCATCCCCGCTCCTCCCACTACCTATCTCGAGTCTCTTTGCTTTTCTGTGCTCAGACCCTAGTCTTGGTGCCCCATGTGTCTAAGTGTGCTAAGCTGTCCCCACCCCATCTGGGGCAGCTTTGTTATTACCAGGCTGTGCTTCCAGTGTAGGCCCCTTTAGGCGGGGCAGTCACATATTGCTATGTAGGCTGAATAACTCCAGGGGGCGCCCGTCACAGACACTATGCTGTGTGTACATACCATACAGCCTGAGGTTGATAAATACCACCTGGTTAACTCTTCTACCAGTAGCTGCAAGTCTTCAATCTCCTTCCTCCGAGCATTTCCTAATCTCCCCTCTAACTGGGACTGAATCTTTCTGTCCCCACTGAGTCTGAGCCCTAGAGGCAGGTATTGTTTCTAGAACAGCGAGCAGTGATGGCTTTATTAACCCTGCATATACCTGGAGGCACTGGAAGGTTGATAATGGACAATGAGAAAAGTCAATTCCTACCACGTGTCTGTCCCCTACAGCCTTCTTTTCCCCCAAGATCTGATAGATATGATTCAGATTTCAGTGCCTAAAGATGCCTTTTCGCTTCTTTGGAGACTGAAGGTAAAGAGATGAGGCCAGAAGGCAACAGGATCAGAGGATCCTCTGAGTCAAGTTTGAGTCTAACTGTCTCAGCCTCAGCCATGCTTCAGAGTCACCTAGGTGCCTTTATAAAAGCACATTCCTGAGGTGGTTTAGGGTGGGGCCTGGTCATCTGTACTTCAAGCCCCTATTTGATTCTGATGTCCTGCCAGAGTCAAGATTCACTCTCTGGTCTTTCCTAATGCGTCCACAAGAGTTCAAACACAAGAAGTGCCCCAAGAGAGTAGTGTCTACTGGTCCTCCCACAACCCCCACCCCCGGTGCCAGTGGTCTGCCTTGGGTTTCTGCCAAACCCTGCCCTGCAGCTTCCCAGCCTGGACCTGAGTTCCTCGATGATGTCCGCTGACAGCTGTTGCTCCCGGATGCGCCCCACCTCCTGAGGTGGCTGCCCCACCAGCTCAATGATGGTCACGTGCCGCAGATCCAGTCCACAAGTGGATTGCTGGGAGGGGGAGAGAACGTTTTATGGATCAGGCCTCTGTACTCAAACCTAAGGCTACTTGGCTCATTCCTCCTGGGATCACATGAAGTGGTGTGGGAAAGAAGGGGCTTCTCCCCTAAATGATCACATGATTACACTGTTGGATCTACAACAACCTTTTCCCTCTGTCACTCCTGACATACTTGCCCCAACAATGTTTCCTTTATTCTACTGAAGTGCATGAAACCAGTTACATGATATAGTGTAGAAAAGAGATACATGATGACTAAATTGCAGGAACATAATCATTGCTTACCTTTGCATTGGTTTTAAACCACATAGGTTCTTAACGAATAGCTAATGTGATAGGGTAGTAATAGCTATTGTTTATTGACTACTCATACCTAATGCTTTGTAGAAATACTCTAATTTAGTCTTCACAACACATCTAACAAACTAGGTGGTGTCATTCTTATTCCATAGACGAGAAAGTAACCTGCCCAAATTTGGATGACAATAAGATGCTGAGCTGAGATTCAAACTGAGGGCTGATGCCGTTTGCCCACGTGTGTGCTCTTTATCACTAGGCTATAACACCAGGGTCTTCTCTTGGTCTCCAGGATTTCTCCAAAATAGTGCCCAGTGCTTTTTTCATTACCCTTCATTGCCTTCCTCGCACTGGGCAGCACACTCTGTAACCACACCTTGGTGGTCTATCCTGCCTTGTTCTACAGGATCACCTATTAGCCAGTTACCAGGGCAAGGTTTACAGAGACACTGAATACTCCCGGGTGCCCCACCCCGTTTTATCTCTGGGCTCCCTGTCTAGTCTTCACCACTCAGAGTCACTGTCCTCACTGGCAGGTTCCTTTTCTTGCTTCCTATTTAAACTGAGCTGTTGCCTTTGTCTGCCTTTTTTAGATCCCTGGAGGAATGAGGTCCTTTTTTGGTCTTAGACCCCCCAGGGTTCATGCTTTTGGTAAAACTGCTTCCATCAAGGGCCTCTCAGTATTAACTTGGCAACTTCTAAGATTCAACCTTTAGAAACCCCTTAAGTAGCTTTTTCTCTTACATGAGGATCCGGCCCCTTGCAGCTCCATAGAGCTGCTTTTCTTAGTCTTGTCAGTGCACCCTGAATTCTCTTCAACAACACAGCCTGTTCTTTTTATAAGCCCCCATGGTCATGTCTATTCTGTCCTATTTACCTGTCCCTCCCCCACCAGTGGCTTTGGCTTGGTAGCTTCTAGTATGTTAAAAATCATCATGCAACTCTCTGATTTTACTTTGAGATATCACAACACTTTTCCTTCTCTTCTGCTACTGGTAGTGGTTAAGAGCACAGATCCTGGAGCCAGACTTCCTGGGTTCAATCCTAGTTCTGCCACTTACTAGCTAGTGACCTTGGGCAAATCACTTAACCTCTCTGTGCCTCAATTTCCTCACCTATTCAATGGGGATAATGATAGTACCCACCTCATAAGGGTTGTTATGAGAATTGGATATGCGTGAAGCCCATAGATCAGTACCTAGTACCTACATAGCACTTACAACATAAATGTTTGTTAGTGCTATTATTCCTTGAAAACATAAAGATGGTTAATTCCCAACTTTTACATTTGATCATAACTGTCTTAGAAGTCTCTACAGAGTACTTTGCCACACTCCTTTCCCATCTTTTACCCAGTCCCCTGCAAGTCACATCCACCATTCCAGTGGCTTCGCTGCCTTTTCAGTAAAGACAAAGCAGTTTTTAAAATGTGCTAAATATGTCTATGGTAAAATTGATCAAATGATATCCACAAAAAGTTTGAGGAAGGGTTTGGGCTGCAGAGAGCAACTCTTTGCTTTGGAAAAGGTACGGCGCTAATGTAAAGGAGCTAAACTCTCATTGGGAGTGGGGCTCACCTGTAGCATAGAGATCTGCATTTTATAATATCGGTTGGAGGGATCAGGAGCTGAGATGATGAGGAGCCGCCGTTTCTCATAGAACTGATCCAGAAGGCCAGCAGCCGAGTTGACATTGACATTAATCTTCATAGCTAGGGCAGAAGCAGATGGCCAGAGTATGGCCTTCTCCTTCATCCCAGCTTGGATAACTTAACATTTTGAGGAGTTCCAGTCTTTCAGGTTAACTCTTTCTTGTACTTTCTCCCTTCCCTTGGGGGAAATCCTGAAAGAACACTTGGAGATTTTAAACTCTTCTTTTTGGAGTAGGGGTATTCTATGGGAAAATGTTGACCCTTAAAAGAGACACATCTCCAGAACCCCTCATTCTCACATCACATAATATATTGGACCCTGTGTCATGGGGAGGAGATCCTCCAGAGTACCCCTGATCAACATGTCCACTCTCCCCATTCCCTGGTTTCACTCACGAGCACAGACAGGTGGTGATCCTGACCACTGGCGGCTGGATTGGCAGACCCGCGAGGGGGTCCCCTGGCGCTCATAACCTCCATCGCAGTGGTATTCACAGACAGCACCATAGTTGTTCCCCGCTGAGGTGCAGGAGAGGTAGCCATGCTGCGGTGGTTTCAGAGTTGGGCAGCGTCTCACTGGCAGGGAGGAGCTAAAGTTAGGGGTTATGCTGTCTTTCATAGAAAAGAAAGGCTAAGAGGGTACCCACGCTGTGCTCTCCAGACCCGGAGACTTAGGACGATCAGAACAAATGGCTTTTCTATATTTCCAATGGCTGGGAATGGAGCTGGAATTTTTCATAAGGAATTAAATCTGAAATGCAGACAAAATTTTGTAAAGTCTGGAAACACAGGTGAATATACATATTGTCATCAAAAGACTATCAATCTGTCATCTATCTATATTCCTAGACTTTATGGACACCCTGTGTAAAGATGACCACCTTTCAGAATTACTTTTAATAGCAGAAATAAGTCGTAAGAGTCTTAAGTGACCATCAGTGGGAGAAGGGTTAAACAAAGTATGATATATTCTTATAGTAGAATATTATGCTGTTATTAAAAATATTTTTGAAGAATTTTTAAATAACATGGGACATTAATTCATTGTTCATTGTAATACTAAAACAATTCATTGTTTTAATGAAAAGCGGAAAAGGATGGTCTATGATTGGCTATACAGTATGATCTCAACTATATATTTTTTGAAAGTATGCATAGAAAAAAGACTGGAAGGAAAATACCAAAAGGTTAGTAACAATTGCCTCTGGATGATGTAATAATAGATTTTTCTCCTTTATATATTTCTTTATCAAATGTTCAAAAATAAGCATGAATTATTTTTATAATGATAAAAGCAAAACAATACAATACAAAGCAAAGAGGAAGAATCAGGCAGCCAACACCACCAGTTTCAGCACAGGCGAATGAAGGATGATTAGATTTAATCATTTTGAAGTCCAAGAAAAGAAAAAGATACAGAGTGACTATCTTTGTGAATTTTATCTAGATTTAGGAGAATGGGAATGTCTTACCATTCCCATTCCCAATGGGGAGTCCAGGTTTCAGAAAGACACGCATGTACATGCAATGTAGGCTTCCTGAATGAGCCTGTTTGGTGAACTTGTCTTTTCCCTCTCCCAGTATAAATGAGGTCTGTCTGTTTCAGGGATAGGGAGGAGAGGGTTGTGGTGGGCTTTTAGAAGGTCAGGGTAGAGCAGGAATAACAAACAATGCAGAAATTGAAAAATTCTTTCTGACCTTGTACTTTCACGATGAACTTGCAGCTGGCCCGGTTGTATGCTCGGTCATAGGCAGTGTAACGAATCACATGCTCTCCTTCAGGAAATTGAGAGCCAGGCTCAGGTCCCCGAAGTGTCACCCTGTGTGGGACAGGGTGAAAGAGCCACTGAGGAAAGAGATCGTTAGAATTGAGGCCTGAGGCACATCATCACTGTAGCCTCAGCCTATGCAGTTTCAGTGTGAGCAGGCTGGGGGGCTGGGAGAGGCTGCTGGGAGGCATAAGAGGCACTGTTACCCAGGCTTACCTGGTGATGGTACCATCAGCAGAATCTTTCACCAAGGGTGGGTCCCAGTATACTCGAGCAGTCAGTTTCTCTGGCTCTGCCATCTTCTCACGTGAGTGAGGACAACGGATCTTGGGGGGATCTATGTCTGCCAAGGTAAATAATCAAGTGTTCACTTGCGGGCCCCTGCCTTCTCGGGAGGGAACCCATCGAAATAATATCATACACCCCTGGGTAGGTAAAAAGTTCAAGGTGCTCAAAGAAACTGGGGAAGGAGGCCCAACTCCAGGGAAAATGATCGTTTTGTTATGCATATGCTCAGGGTGCCACCACCATAGTGAACAAGAATGCCGGCCACGGTGAGAATTTCACATCTTTTGTGGCTATAATGCTAGGGTGGCTCTTTGCAGCAGGGCAACTGGGAGCAAGCAGCATTTACCTACACATACAGGCTCGCCTCCACTCCACTGCCCGTCTTCCATGCAGATTCGGCTGCGGTCACCTTCCAGGTGGTAGCCACTGGAACAGCTGTAGTCACAGCGGGAGTCAAGAAGCACCCCATTTGTGCAGGTGTAAGTGCCACTAGTGATCAATGGCAGTGCGTGGCATCTCATCTCTAAGAGAGAACCAAGTAGGAAGCTCAGTGGCCTGTGGGACTATCTGGAGGTGATATGTGAGCATCCAGCACAGAGAGAACCATATCAGAAGCAGCAGAAAATATAGACATTCTATCTGAACTGCCCTGATATTTTTGTGCCTAACTGCCTTTTCCCCTAATTGTCTTTGCATTGTCATATTATAAAGTACAGCAGCACTCTTGTGAGGGGGTCTCAAAGAAGGAAATTATTTAAATACTTATCCAAGCCCATGGACTTCAGGATCAGACCTGAGTGTGCATCCCAGCTCCACCTCTTAGGAGCTCTGTAATTTGGAGAAGTTGCCTTATCTCTCTGGGTCTCAGTGTTTTCATCAACGAAATGTGAATACCTCATAGGATTGATATGCAGATTAATAGAGACAATACATATGAACCTCTGGGCTCATTTAGGGCCCCAGCACCTATTCGTTTTCATCTCTTGTTCCTCAAATGCTTGATGCCCTTGAGCATATTCAAAGCTCCTTTTAGAGTATAACTTTGGCACTCCTACAGGCACTGCTCAGCTAAGGCTCACTTACATGCCAAAGTGGGCTGGCGCTCTGTCTCAGCTAGAAAACAAATGAGACCAGTGCATGAAGGGCCAGATGTGGTGGTATTTGATAAAAGCGGACTCTATGTGCTTTAGACAACACACGTGCCAGAAGCAGAGCCTGCCACTGTGAATTAATTGTGAGTCTATGCTGGCCAGAGTCTTGTTTGAGATACCTGACACTTGAGAGAAGTCAGCCATATATTACTTTAGGTTGTTTAACTTCAAATCCTGCATAAATTCAATTGTTGGGGTTTTAATAAAGATTTATACAAGCTATGTTCATTTTGCTTCTGGGCCAAACCAGACTTGAAGATTATTGCCTTTTCTGTTTTTCAGTATCCCTTACCTAAAGACCTATGTAAAAGTGACCTCCTTGGCCGGGCGCGGTGGCTCAGGCCTGTAATCCTAGCACTCTGGGAGGCCATGGCAGGCGGATTGTTTTTGCTCAGGAGTTCGAAACCAGCCTGAGCAAGAGCGAGACCCCATCTCTACTAAAAAATAGAAAGAAATTATTTGGACAACTAAAAATATATAGAAAAAATTAGCTGGGCATGGTGGCACATGCCTGTAGTCCCAGCTACTTGGGAGGCTGAGGCAGAAGGATTGCTTGAG
>CAUYSK010122933.1:0-42949 GCA_963575035.1 Avahi laniger | reverse complement strand
CCCTGGCTAGAGTGCCATGGCTTCAGCGTAGCTCACAGCAACCTCAAACTCCTGGGTTCAAGCAATCCTTCTGCCTCAGCCTGCTGAGTAGCTGGGACTACAGGCATGCGCCACCATGCCCAGCTAATTTTTTCTATATATATATATTTTTAGTTGTCCAGATAATTTCTATTTTAGTAGAGACGGGGTCTTGCTCTTGCTCAGGCTGGTCTCGAACTCCTGACCTTGAGCGATCCACCCACCTTGGCCTCCCAGAGTGCTAGGATTACAGGCGTGAGCCACTGCGCCCAGCCTGGGTGTGTCTTTAAACTCAGAAAATGTCCAAGATGCTGACAGTGATTATTATTTATATTTAGAAGTTAAATTAGAAGGATAGGCAGGTTTTTACCCCCTTATAGTTTTAAAAGGAAGGAAGAAAAAATAGAAGGAAAAAGGTGCGATTATGAATTAGTTTTTTTTGGTGTTTTAACATGTTCAAATTTTCAAATGAATGAATGTTTTACTTTCATTATTAGAAAAAAATGAAAACAAAATTTAATGAATCATTTTACCTTGCCAAGCTGGAGAGTGTTTGGCAGACCAAGTGGTATAATGTGAAGAAACCCCAGAATGGAGTCCAAACATCTGAATTGAGATGGAATAATGACATTCAGTTATTTTTATTTTTTCTTTATTATAAAAATAATATAACCACATTACAGAAAACAAGAGAAAAAAATGAAAAATCACCTATTATTTCATCACTCTCAATCAGGGAACATTTGGTGATACCTGGAAATATTTTTGGTTCATGGGGGAGGTGTGCTACTGACTCTAGAGGTAGAGGCCAGAGATGCTGCCAAACATCCCATAATGCACAGGGCAGCCCCCCACAGCAAAGACATATTCAGCCTAAGATGTCAATGATACCAAGGTTGAGAAACCCTGTCACCACTGTGAGCATTTCAGTACAGACTTTTCTTTCAGTTTTTTTCCTTGTGAATCTTTTCAGAAGTAATTATTACCTTATCTAACATTTAATGCCCATTTATTTCATTTAAAATTATGACATATTCCCCATTTTTACTGCATGATATTTATAAGCACCTTACTTGATGATCCCATAATATTTAATTCCTCTATTGTTAGGTATCAAATCATTGCCAATTTTTAAAATATCATAAAAATTTGTGTATTCAGCAAATATTTGTTGAGCGTTTTCTGTATGCCAGGCCCCAGGCTAGGCCCTAAGGATAGATTTTCCCCAAAAGAACTGGTGATCAAAGGGAAAGAATATTTTTCTGGTTCTTGACACATGCTGATAATTAGTACCATTACACTGCATCTCCACCCAGCACTGAGTATTTATTTATTTATTTATTTTGAGACAAGGTCTTGCTCTGTTGCCTAGGCTAGAGTGCCATGACATCAGCCTAGCTCACAACAACCTCAAACTCCCGGGCTCAAGTACTCCTCCTGCCTCAGCCTCCCGCAGCTGGGACAACAGGTGTGTGCCACCACCTCTATTTTTAGTAGAGATGGGTCTTGCTCTTGCTCAGGCTGGTCTGGAACTCCTGACCTCAAGTGATCCTCCTGCCTCAGCCTCCCAGAGTGCTAGGATTACAGGTGTGAGCGACCGTGCCCGGCCCAGTACTGAGTATTGTTTTAAAAAAAATTTTTTTTTTTTTGCTAATTTGATTATTGAAAAGTACAACTTGAATTTTCATGGGTTTGTTTATTGTTTAGTTCTTTTGTAAATTATCTAATTTTTTGGTCTATTTATGTTACTGGTTTCTTATTCATCTGTATGAACCCTTCGTGTTAAAAAGACATATGTAAAAAGGATAAAATAAAATGAGCCATGATCCTCTTGCTAGAGTTAGATGCATAAATTCTTATTTCTCTCTTTTCCATCAACTCTGTACACAGGGAAGAGAGATGGCCTCCAGGCCTGAGAGGACACAAAGTTTGATAAATGGTACTACAGCAGCTATCTAACTGTTTTTTCCTTGGGCCAGAGTTGATAATACCAGAATTACAAACTACTAATGTGATATTATAAACACAAATATACTTATTGGGCATAAAGAAACTTGAGATACTTTAACTCCAATCAAAGCACTGTTGAATAAAATAGAGAGACATTAAGTCCATTCCTGGATTACACCAATTTTTTTTTTTTTTTTGAAACAGAGTCTCACTCTTTTGCCTGGGCTAGAGTGCCGTGGCATTAGCCTAGCTCACAGCAACCTCAGACTCCTGGGCTCAAGCAATCCTCCTGCCTCTGCCTCCCGAGTAGCTGGGACTACAGGCACGTGCCACCATGCCCGGCTAATTTTTTCTATATATTTTTAGTTGTCCAGCTAATTTCTTTCTATTTTTAGTAGAGACAGGGGTCTCACTGTTGCTCAGGCTGGTCTCGAATTCCCGAGCTCAAACAATCCACCCCCCTCGGCCTCCCAGAGTGCTAGGATGACAGGCGTGAGCCACCGTGCCCGGCCCTGGATTACACCAAATTTTGTCAATGTTTATAGCATACACTGGTGGAGTTCTTATCCTTTAATGAATTTAGTTGAAAATTTTAGGGGTAATAAAGGCTTACCAGAAGGTGATGGATTAGATCCAATATTTTCCTAATTTCCCATCCTACCCTCTCCTCCAAAACTCTAATCCCTTGGAGTGCCTATCCCCCTATCATTAGTGGGGGAAGAAAAGGAGGAATACAGAGACCATGTCGACTGATGTCTAAAGCCATCAGGTTAGTTGGTCTAAGAGAAGAGCACTGACATCTCCTTCTTCAGGTAAGAAATTATGATCATGTGTGAATTCCCAGACAAAATGGAGACATTCAAAGACCAATGAAATGTGAACTGGGGAAAAAATGATGGCTCATTCAGGATGGGGAAGTGGGTTTGTCCCTGGGGGAAGCCCACTATAACACTATGGAACTGATACTGCTTCTCTGTCTTCCAAGGGTAGGATGGGTAAGAGGTGGAGACAGGGAAAATATTCAAGCTTCCTTTCTCAAAAGTAGAAGCAAGGACTGAGAGAGTTCAGCTATTAAACCTCTGCTAAATGATCAAACTCTGTTAAACTCTACTCAACCCTGTACCCAAACTCCTTCCCCTCAGTCACTCTGAGACACCCTTCTACATTTTCCACATGAGGTTTCAATTCCCCTCAGTATTTCTGTGTCTTTCTTGAAGATCACACTCTAACTGCTATCATGTAGCCTCTGCCTATCCTCTTCTATTGAGAAAGGCTAATTTTTTCTTCAGAGTATCATAGTTCTCCTTAAATACCATCGGTGACTGCCATTGTCAGCTGGTACCTTGTTTCTGGAAGGCAATTTCAGTTTTCATCAAAAGGCCTTTAAAATATTCAGACACTTTGACTAAGTAGTAACACTTCTAAGAGTTTATCTGAAGGAAATAATCAGCAACGTCCCAGAGATTTCTATGCGACGATGATCAGCAAATGGCTAAGACAATGAACCACTGTAAATAACCTTTATGTTCAGCAATGGAAGATTAATTTAGTTTGGTTTCCCAACTTGATGGAACACAGCAATAAAAAAATATTTTTAGAATGCTATTTAATTCATAGAAAACCATCCACAGTATATTTTTTCAGATTGAAAAAGACAAGGTAGAACAATGGTACTTTTACTCCTTGTGTTATAAGACAAATGCACACTAAACATTGACATAAGCTGAGGTCAACGTGTCTAAGAAATATTTTGACATTCTTATTCTTAGACTCCTCCCTCTCTTTTCAGGAATCCCTTAGGTCTTCAGAGCAGATAGAGTAAAGAATTTAGGTTCAGGAATCCTGCATCTTAGGGCAGGAAGGGACCTTAAGAGATGCTGCAGGTGGGATGACTTATGCAGAGTATCACTGCCAGTGAGCTGTCGACTGCGGGCTAGGACCCACGTGTCCCGACCTCCAGCCTAAGAATTTCTCTCTAGACCCAGCTACCCACCTCAGGACCATATTCATGAACACACAGTCACATCGCACCTGCCAAATGCCAAGTATATCCGCTGATCTTATCAACCCTAACAGGTAATTGGCTCTACTGCGCCCAAACTATCCCGTTTTCCTTTCCCTCCTCCTCTCTTTAGCGCAAAGGAAGAGTCTCATGCTGAGAGCGCTGGCCAGAGACCGGGCAGCGGGCGCCCCGCGGGCGAAGAACGCTCCCTACCTGCAGGCGGGGAGACTCGCGGCCGGCGACTCGCGCTGCTGCGCCAGGGACTGCAGGGCCAGCGGGTGGCGCTTGGGCTCGCTAATCACCTGGCCCGCCCTCCGGGGAGGGGCCCCGCCCACCTCGGACCCGCAGACCCGAGACCCGCTCCAGGAAATTCAGCCCGGACTTTCTTGCCCTTTGGCTCAAGCTTTCCATTTAGAAATCTGGCGGATTGCTCGTCCTTGTAATGAATTTATGCCTTTCACTGAATCGAAAGTGAAATCAGTAAAATAGGTTTCCCATAAGTCAGGTTTTCGTCAAGAAGAGCTCCAAGGATAAAAGTAAATCCGCATCTAGTTTGAAACAAGCCAACATCTGAGAGCACCAAGATTTCAGACCTTGATTTTACTTTTAAAACAGACACCTGCCATCAGGTTTAACCGTTTCTGATAAAAGGCTTCAAGATGACTGAACATCTCGACATAACTTGATATAAATTCTACAACATATAGAAGGTAAAATAACAGACCCACATGGCTCTGGTTTTTATTCTAGAAAGTAGGTGCGTGTGTATAATAGGAAATATATTTTTAAATCATGGATTTTGTGACTTCCTCAAAGTTCCTCGACATAATGAAACTTCAGTTGCTTTGTCATTAAAAGAACTTCCCATCCTGAGCTACACCTTTTAAGAATATTCTGGATTCCTCCTATCCTGCCATCCTTGGGATCTAGGCTGGGGAAGCATATTCTAAGTGAGGGCTAAGAAAGCCCTTCGAATAACTTCAGTTCAATGGATGGGTGAAACCAAAACGTATTATGACTCACACAGAGACTGGTGTCATAATTTACGTAAGCTTTTCCCACTGTTGGACTTCTAGGTGCTCCTCTTTCTTTCTTTCTTTCTTTCTTTCTTTCTTTCTTTCTTTCTTTCTTTCTTTCTTTCTTTCTTTCTTTCTTTCTCAGTTTATGCGTGTTGTATATGTGTAGTATGTGTACACATACATATATAAACAAGTTTCATGAAAAAATACTTAGACCTTCTACGTGCAATTCCATCTGACTTTTTCCACTTAATGTTTCGTTGTGCTAAAAATGATGGTCAAGATCTAGGATACAGACTTTATCATCTGCTAGTGTGGTCTGAAAAAATTGGCTCTAGAGCCATCTACCACAAACTAGCTGAGTTAACTTGGACAAATAGTTTACTGAGTAGCCAGGATTAAGACATGTCTTCTTACATGGCCTCTGTGGTCTATGAATAACTTTTAAAACTTGACCGGGGAGGGGGGGTGTTTTGGGTTTTCTGTTTGTTTGTTTGTTTTATGAAAGCAATGTTTGGGATCTACCTAAATGATCGAGGGGGAAAGCAGGAGGTGAATGGAATTTGCCTTTCTCTGATACTGTTAGTGGGAGTTGGAGGTATTTACTCAGTTTGCTACTCAGTCTTTCCATATTAGTAATTTGAGGATTTGTGGTTTTTTTCATTTCTTCTGCTTATTTCCGCCTTTCAACCGTTCATTTTCCCATACAATTTGATCAAGCTCCTTAATGAAATTTTTGGTATCCTCCAGAGATAGAAAAACAGGAAATGTTTAGAAAAAGAGAAATCTTATTTTATCATCTCAAAAACTATATGTAAATCAAAACAGCTGGGGAAAGGGAATAAGTCCTGAAAACTCACATGAGTTTTGTGATTCGGGCAAAGTGGATGGAGAAGTGCTGAGATAGGAGAAGAGCGCTGGACAGCCAGGGCTGAAAAGCTAGACACACTGGTCTTCTCCAGTGTCCCCATTTCCCATTCATATCCCACCTCTTCATTTTTACAGGAGAAAATTCATCATTGCCAATGTTTTGTTTCTCAGAGTGTCTCTGAGGGTCACTTGTATCACACTTGACTTGCCGGTAGGTATTTAAAATACAGATTCCAGGGCTCTGCCGCAGATCTGCTGAATCCAAACCTCTGGGAGGTGGTCATGGGAGTCAACATTTTAACATTGTCAAATTTTAACAAGTCCCGTTCACATTGAAGTTTTAAAAACAGTTTTGAGGCAAAAATTCAGCCAAGAATTCTTTGCAAGTACAGCTATAACTCCCTTTCCTCCATCTAATTTGGCTCATTTGTCAATACCACCCTTCCCTCTGCCTCTGCCTACCCCACCTGCCACTTTTGCTTCTAAAACAGGAGAAGTGATCCTTTTGTACTGATTTCAGAATGACAGATTTCCAGGTCTTCCACTGGCACCTGCAGTAATACGAGCAATTTCCTGGTGAAGAAGCAATTTCCGGTAAAGTTGAATATTTAACAATACACTTTATATGATCATCACAAAAGACTGAGATTTTGTTTTTTCTTTTCCCCACCCTTTCCTGAAAGGACAGCAAGATCTTTCTCTTTTGAGAGAGATACAGTCCAAAAAGAAACTAATAAATAAAAATTTCAGGCACTGAAAAGTCCTATAAAAGAAAAAAGAAAACCAGGCAGGGCAGTGTGGTAGAGTACAAGGAGGGCTGGTGGATCAGATCGTACCATGAAGGGCCTTGAGGACCAAAGGAAGAGGTTGGATTCTAATTGCAATGAAAAGCTATTGGGTGATTTAAAGTGGGGGAGCTACCTGATGGAAGTTTTATTAATAAAAGTATCACGCTAGCTGTGGTCTGAGGAATGGCATGTAGAAAGGCCTCTCATATTCATGGAAGCTGGGAAACCATTAGGGACTGTTGCTGTAGACCACATTCAAAATATAATTTAAAAGCAGAATCAATAGCAATTGTAGATGAATATTAGTAGGAATGAAAACAAGGGAATCAAGGAAGATGTATATGTGTATGTATATATACACACATATACATATACACATACATATATATGTATATTTTAATATGCTATTCCAGAATAGGATACTGTAGATGAGTTTGGGCTTTTACAATGTAATAAAATTCTCTAAGGAATTCTCTAAGAAAGTCTAAAAATAAACAAACAAAAGCTCTCTTGGTAAATTAACAACTGAAAACCAGTTTTAACCAATCAAGAGACTCATAAAGAAGAAATTACAGTCCTTTCTGGAAATGGAGAGGACGTTGGTAGTGGTATGATGGGAGTGATCCAAGACCTTGGCCCTGCTCCAAGGACTTGCTATTAACCAGGCTGTAAAATGACTGGTCCAGAAAATGAAGAAATTCACAGGAAGCACTGTGCCAGGGATAAGAGCAAAGGGCTCTGAGTTATGATTAGAGCTTTCCTTTGGCAAAGACTCAGAGGCTTAGAAATGCCATCATAGGCATAGGCATTAAGGTAAGTGTGTATGAACTCTGTTTGGGGATGCACTGTTTTATTGCCTTCAGATTATGGCAGGGTGGAGAGTAATTGGAAAGTGTAGGTTTAAATTATGCCTGTGCATGAACAAGCCAAATAGAAATGTGTGAATTACAGACTAGAGTTACAGTCATTTCACAACCTCAAGTGAAGGTCACCAACCCAGAAATTCTTGCTAATTTTGTGCTAATCAGAATTGACAAGGCAAAGGGAACCATGACAGCATTTTCAGAGCAAGATTGAATAATGACATTCTTGGAAAGTCAGAAACAATGTAAACATAGTTTACCCCATGAAGTCCAACGCTCTCAAGGCAAGGCCCAGCGGGCTGAGATAAGCAGTTCTTCCAGACCCAGTGAGGGCTAGTTTAGGTTTGGATTAAAAAAGGTAGCCCTATTTTACTTTTGATGGAAAAAGTTTCTAAAGCAAAATCATCAGGTATCCATCACACTGTATTTCACAGACTCCAATAGTTATGGCCATAACCCTCATTTGCTTTGTTTTAGTTAAGGGGATAATTAATGCCTGCTGTGACCACAAACATTTTAACACAGTTAACTCATCCTTTTTCATGTGTTCTTGGAGGGCAAGAGGAAGATGAATAGTTGGCATGGGGAAGAATAAATTTTTACATTGACAACACTTGTTCCCAGGTTTGCTCAGAAGAACTTTGATGGGCACTGCTAGGCCAAGCTAAGCAGCACTTCTAGGGATACTTACCATAGAAGGAGGAGGAAAAGAAAGAGGACTGAGGTCCAGGTATGGCTTTTTTGGTGTCCCTGGGTGGCAGAGGGATACTGTATCCCTCTTGTGAAAAACTGCAAAGAAGGGAGACTATATAATATGTATGAGATAGGAAAAACTAAATAAGTTGTTTTTCTGCTCTCACACTTGACACTCGACAGCACAGAACACCTCTGATTACCAAAATGTGCGTGGGGTTTTTCCTGCACACCAAGCAGCTCCCCAGTGGATGCCAACTGAGTGTCCTGTAATTCAATTCCATTCTGACACTATCTGTGGAAGTTAAAGTCAGATCCCACAGGTTAAGGGCTCAGTCTCACAACACTCTGGAAATTTTAATCAACTTGCTATTAATTGGAGGTCCCCAGACCCCTTCCTTGGATTTCATTAATTTGCTAGAGTGGTTCACAGAATTCAGGGAAACAGTTTACTTATATTAACCAGTTTATTATAAATGACATCACAAAGGATACAGATGAACAGCCAGATGAAGAGGTACATAGGGCAAGGTATAGGGGAAGGGATGAGGGGCTCCCATGCCCTCTCTGAGTCTACCTTCCAAGCACCTCAGTGTATTCAGCAACCAAGAAGCTCCCCAAACCCCCTAGATCAAGGATTTTTATGGAGATTTCTTCATGTACACATTAGCAGTTGTTAACTCAATGTCCAGCCCCTCTCCCCATTTTGGAGGATGGGGGTGTGGCTGAAAATTCTGAGCTTCTAATCATGGCTTGGTCTTTCTGGCCCCTTTTCAAGAGCCTACCAAGAGTCACTTCATTAGAACAAAATCCAGGAAATCCGAAAGGATTAGGAGGGCTGTGTCAGGAACAGGGTTCAAAGATCACATAGGACAAAAGATGTACCTAGCACACATATTGCTCGAAAAACTACAAGGGTTTTAGGAGCTGTGTGCCAGACAAAGGGGACAGAGACCAAATGTATATTTCTTACTGTGATGTAATACCACACATAATAAGGTAGATCATTTTACTCATCAGAGTTCAGGGACTCTTCTCTGCTATTTTTACAGTCATTCAGGGTAGGAGACCAGGCTGAATTTCTCAGAGTTGCAGGAGGCAGAGGCTCACAGGCTGAGAACAGGGTCATGTGAATTGTGTGGGTTTCAGGAAAAGGAAGTTAACGGATTATTTAGTTTAGTGGTATGGTGACCTTACAGTTGAGAAAGATAGATATAAGCAGCCACTGAGTGGAAAAAAAATTGTAAAGAGAAAAATATCTAGAGTGGGTTTCAGGAGTTTCCTGTTCAACACGCTGTGTATAGAGCCTTTGCAGAGACTCCTTAAGAAAGCTTAATGTGAAGACCCTCGTTATTCTTCACTGCTTCAGCAGTCGGTTTGTTTTCTTAGAATGCTATTGCATGCTTGGACTGAACCATGTGAAGCCTCACTTTTATTCAGGTTACACTCTGAAGTATAATTGCTCCCTACTCAAAAAAGCTTCCCTTGACATTACTGCCCCCTTACATTTTTGTCATCTTCGATTACTTTGTTGCAATGACAAACCTCAATAAATTATATCATCACTTTTTTAAACTATCGAATTAACAAAATGCAATAGTTATAATAAAGATTAAAATAGCAGCAATAGTAAAACATATAGCATTTAAAAAATGTCGACACTGTCTTGTTGATTTATATAGATTAGCTCATTTAAATCTTACAACAATCCTATAAGGAAGGTACTATTATTGCCTCTGTTTTAGATCTGTGAATACTGAGGCACGGAGCTTAAGTAACTTGTCTAAGCTTACACAGCTAGGAGATGGCACAGCTAGGATTCAAACTGAGGGTTTCTGCCTCCAGTATCTATGCTCTTAACTACAACACAAGTGTGCAGTGAAATTATTATTCCTATTCCCTGCTGGTGGCATTGTGTATTTGTTCAACCCCCAAAAGTTAGACACAGTTACCATATGATCCAGGAATTTCACTTCTGCATATATACCTAAGAGAATTGAAAACATATGTTCACGTTAAAACTTCGCAGCATTATTTATAATAATCAAAAAAAATGGGAAAAATTCAAATGTCCATCAATTTTGTATGGATAAACAAAATGTGGTATATCTATGCACTGGAATTTTTTTTTAATTTCAGAATATTATGGGGGTACACCTTATCTCTAGCTTGGTTTCCACATGAGGTTTTTCTGAGGAAGGGGCCTAGGACAAGAAGTCTGTCATGTAGTTAAATAGGCAAGAAATCTTATTAGTCTAGTTTTTTTTGAAAGTTACTTGTCCGTATGATTTTTAAAAAGTCAAGTTTAATTTCACAAAAACTTTTTTTTCTGAGATTACTTTTGGGGTAATATTTAAAATGAGAGATGTTTTGTAACCCTGTAAAATACATAGGAAATATAACATTCCAATGTACACAAAGAAGACAAATTCTTTAATCAAATAAAGAGTATTATAAAATGAAAAAAAAAAGAATTTTATGGGGGTACAAATGTTTAGGTAACTTATATTGCTTTTGCCATATAAAGGAATGAAGTACTGAAACATGCTACAACTTGGATGAACCTTGAAAACATTATGCTAAATAAAAGAAGCCAGACACAAAAGGCCATCATACATTATTGTAGGTTCCATTTATATGAAATGTCCAGAATAGGAAAATCTCCAAAAACAGAAAGGGTCTCTAGGGACTGGGGGAGAGGGGAGTATAGCGAGTGACTGCTAATGGGTATGACATTTCTTTGTTGTTGACAAAAATGTTATGGAATTAGACAGTGGTGATAGTTGCACAACTTTTTTGAATATATTAAAAGCCACTCAATTGTATACTTTAAGGTGGGGAATGTTGTGGTATATAAATTGTATTTCAGTTGTAAAAATCTCTAGGTAGGGAGAGAACAGGATGTGAGTCCACTGCCGCCATTGTATTACACTGCCATATGGTGTCACTGTTGAGGAATAGACAAAGTCTAAAGAAGTCTTGTACAAAGCTCCAGGGATGCTCTGTTGCTGAAGATTGTGCCCGGGGCACAGGCATGCCCCAGGATTGGAGAGAAAGGTTAAAATTCAGAAACTGGGGAACACCATCCAGAATGATTTAATATTAAAGAGCTTCTAGTCTCAGCCGCATGTTTGCAGTCCTTCACGGACTGAAGTTCTTGGCCATACCTTGTTCCCAGATTAACAAGGAAATTCACATCCTTGTGAAAGCATCTCTGTTAAAAGGAAATGTCTCTAGGCACATCTTGAGCTTCCAAAAACTTTGTTTTTTGAAAAGTTACTACTTTATGTAAGTATAGGAAAATATTGAGCAATTTTACTGTCCTGGGGTAGGGAGCTTCCAATGAGTTGAGAATTTTACATTAATGTCTCTAAAATATTTATAGTATTTAACCAAGTATTTCTAATACAAATATTAAACAGCTATATATATGTCTATATATGAATGTTGTCATCATGATGTTATTTGCAATAGCAAAAAATCAGAAATATCCAACGATGGAAGTTATTGTATACACACTTGTTGAAAATCATTTAGCTGTTAAAAATCATAAATATGTAACAACATGAAAATCTGTATGCTATAATGCAAAATGACAAAAAGCACATATTTGTGTATTTGTGTAAAATTAAGCACACATATTCATAAATTCATACAATTGGAAATAATTCACATACCAATTAAAGTTATATGCCATTTGATATTGAAATAAATTCCCTTTAATCCTCTTACCCCACATTCCATATATTGTGTACAATGTCTATATCAAGATTTTTCTCAATTTCCTGGGCATATATTCTTATGGTCACATTTTTCACTTATATTTTAAAACTATGAGCAATATCATATATATAAGAACATTTATAAATGTGTGTGTACAGTTTAAGGTGCATCCATCAGGAATCAGAATTTTACTCAGTTGGTTTGACTAAAGGTATACTATTGAAGACATTATTTAAAGGGGTGTGGACTAGGTTAAGAAAATCATCCAGCTGAAGCACCGAGAATCCCGCAACAGCAGAAAGTCTGTGCCATCTTTAGCCTATGAGGCAAGGGAGGAAAGTGTTTCTGGAGCTCAGAGAGCTGGAGCTATGGAGAAAGGACCACTTGTCAAGAGGTGAAATTGTGGTGAAACACAGCCATCACCAGATCTTCAGCCAAAAACAGAGAGAGAATGGAGAACACATATCCTGATGCCTTTTTCCTCTTGCTTTCCATATGCCTGAATGTCTTCCACCGTCCAAATGCAAATGGAAACCAACTGAGGAGAGCCCAGGTGATGCTTTCCAATGAGGTCAGCTTCTGGTGTAGGGAACAGGGCAGGAAAGGGAAGAGAATGGATATGAGGGAAGGCAAACACAAAACCCAAAAGCCTACTTGTTTTGCCACCCAGCATTTACTCTTGCCCTTTGCTCAGATGCAGAGAAGCTCATCCCCTACACATGGGAATTGTAGAGTCTGACAAAATATTCTCCTTTATTTTTTTAAAAAAATATATTTTGAGGAGACAGAGTCTTGCTCTGTTGCCAGGCTGGTTTCAAATTGCTGGCCTCAAGTGATCCTCCTGCCTTGGCCTCCCAAAATACTGGGATTTGAAGTGTGAGCCACCATGCCCAGCAAAGATGTTCTCCTTGACCAAAGTTTAGTCCAGCTCCTCTAAGCCCTCTCCTTGACTAGGGATTGACCTTGAGCATCAATGTCCATCTTTGCAGAATTAGTTTTAGGAAGAATCCTGCTAAGTCAGTTTAGAGAAAATTCCCCCACCCTGGCTTTTTGATCCCTCAATATATGATCAAATTCCTCATCCCCCACCATTCTCCAGGTGAGTCTGATCATTCTTGCCTACCTTCAACAAGAATCCTATTAGGTCAGTTTAGCAAGAATTCCCCCTGCCCTTGATATCTCCTCTTAGTAATTTTCTACCCACTGACCTTCCCCCACTGCATTCCAAACCCCTCAACCTGCTCCTTGGCTATAATTCCCCACTTATCCTTGCTGTATTTGGAATTGAGTCCAGTTCTGTACTTAAGTCTCTTTTCCCCTATTATTCCCAATAATTCCTGAATAAAATTCAATTTTACTACTCTAACTATTGTCCATCTCTGGTTTTCTTTAACAAGTCCCATCAGCCACCCTACTGCCTTGAAGTGATCTCAATTCAGGTATACACTCACCTAGAAAGTAAATACTACTAGTATTTCCACCAGTACTCTTCATGCAAGGTAACAGGGAAAGAGGAGAAGGGAAAAAATAATCAGTTAACATTTTAAGTGCAGAACTCCTGTAGCTCCTGCCTCTATAGCTTGTTGCAAGACTAAAATTGATAATCATAGCTCTGGCTCATTCACTTATGTTTCCCCTGCCCACACCAGGTAGATCAGGATTTTTTACCTGGTATGGTGCTACAACATTTTAATTTCTGCATGATCTGAAATTTAAGTAGTCCTGACTTTATTGGGTTCCTACAGTTATCTAATGATCATTATTATTGCACAGAGTAGTAGTAAGAATTGCCCAGTGAATCTCTGGGTTTCATAGTTCTCCTTGCCCTCATTGTGTAGCTATAACCCAATAGCCTCTTGGTAATTGGGGTCAATCATCCCAATTCCATAACTATGAGAAATCAAAATGACCAGGGGGCACTTCAGCTTCCAGTTCAGTAGAACCATGGCTAGGTCCTCTAGTGGAAAAATGTCTTCCTTTTGATCTAGGACTTCCAAACACAATAAACTCAAGGTTGTAAAAATGATGTACTGGATATTTTCTGGTTTTCCTTCCAGACATTGTGCTTAGGAGGCTGACCTCTACAGACTGCACCCACCCAGCTCCCTTGTCTTCTGGCTTGATGGTGGATCCAGCCAATGGAAGACTCCAGCCGGATATTAGAGCTGGGAGGGCAGAGAGATGGGTCTTTCTTGTCCACCCTGTCCCTGCTTTGGGCTGAGGTCTGAGCATTATCTACAATTATAGGGTCTCACCCTGCTCAGCTGAAGGTTGGCATTGATTTCTTTCCTCTACTGAACAACATAGCTCCTTTTGGGTACCCTCTCCTACAGCCACAGCTACAGCTCCTGCTGGTTTTAGTAATTGCTCCCTTCCCTCTGTCCCTTCAGGCCTAGAGTTAGTAATAGCTCCCTACTGTTGCTGGTTTGTTACTACTGTTTATGGAACGCTAACTGTGTGTCAGACACTGTGCTAAGTACCGCAATAATCTCATTTAGTCCTCACAACTCATCAGTAAGTTAGATGGCTTTAGTCTTATCATAAAGGTGATAAAGTCATAGAGTGACAGTAACAGAGCTGGAAATTGACTGTAGGTGTGTTTATCTTAGAGTCTGTGCACTCAAACGATATTCCCACTTCTTGTTTCAGTTGTTAACCACTCTTAAAAAGCGCCAAAGCTCCACACGGCTTTGCTCCCAGTAACCCACGCACTCCCACAACTGGAGAAGAGGGTGCTGTTGCAATTTCCCATCCAGACATTCAACCAATCTGGAATGAGGGCTGCTGTTGATAGTGTCAAGAAAAGCCCAGGAGGTCAATGTACTGTTCACTCACATGCTGAGCCTGGAGGAGGTTAGATACCTTCTCTACTGATGTGTTAGTTAGCCAGGGCTAAGCAGGCACGTTCCTCATGTACCTTCTTCAAGGCCAGAGACTGGTAAAATTTATGCTGTTCTCCCAAGTCATTTGGTAGTAAAGGACAGAGTGCCAACAATTCAAGTGTTCTCTCAATAAGGCTGGAAGAGAGACTTGGCTTACTCAAGATAGAAATTGCTGGTGGAGGTGAGAAGAAATGGACATCTTTCTGAGCAACAGGAGGAAATATGGCTTTGTCCAAAAGGGAAGAATTAGTAATTTCGGTCAAGTCTGTTCTTTTTCGTTTCCTAGCTTACCTTTTGCCACTATAATGGTGTCAATTTTACAGATAAGGATACTGAGGCTTCTCATTGAGATTTCCACTCTGCTTCCCCAGCTCCTCCTTCGAAATCTCACAGCTGAGTAGCAGAGGTTTTGAATTTGCCGCTTTTGACCGGCCCCTCCCACCTCCGGTCCCCGAATGCATGGCCCGGAAGGACACACCAGGCTTCTGTCGGGAGTGCGCGCGCCCTTTAAGGAAGCCGAGGGCCGCGCTGATTGGCTGAGGCTCGGGATCTACTGTCATGGCCAGCCAATCCCGAGGCTCCACGGGGAAAGGCCCGGTCCCTGCCGCGGTCCAAAGGAACCCAGGCCCGGAGGCCTCTGCAGCGAACCCCTTGTCCCCGCGCCTTCGCCGCGCCCACTGCCCAGTGAGTGAGCGCCGGCCTCAGGCGGGTGGGTATGGAGGGTCCGCGCGGCTGCGTCAGTCGGCGCAGGCTCCGGGCCCAGGCGTGCAAAAGGCCGCGCTGGGCGCCCTGTCCACGTGAGCGCCCGCCCCCGGCTGTCCTACTGCCGCGTAGGTCTGGTAGGCATTGCCAACCTCCTTTTTTTAGAGTCCGTTCTCGTCACATGGACTTGTGACCTCCCCGTATCGTTACAATAGAGTTGGGGAAAATATCACCAGAAATGCGCATACCATTGCGGGGAGTACCTAAATTACGGTAATTGGGCTCCAGGGAGCGAGGCCACGTGGAGTTAATTACAGAAAATCACCAGGAGGCTTGGGCTGTGCCCTGGTATTTGCAGGGGGAAGTGACCTAGCGTGAATGGAACCCAAATGTTTGTTGAAAATGATTGTGATTATACGACGAGTCATAAGTTTAAGTAATGTGTCATTTGATCAGGAAATAAGTGAGCACAGAAATGTGGATGACAGATTCATGGAATTATCTTTTTTTTTTTTTTTTCGTAAAGTAAAATCAAATCCATGTTCTCACAGGTGTCCACAGAAAGTCTGCCTGGATCTTGCAGCCTCAACTCTCCTGGCCAGAAATACACCTTCCCATAGTTATCAGTAGCACAGCTCAGGCAGGGCTGTAGCGTTAAAGACCCCTTACAAAGTCTCAGGAATAATTAAAGGAAAAATGAAGGCAGAAGGGATTCAAATCAGCATTCTCAGCCCTTTGAGAAACACTGGTATCTTAAGTTGTATTAAGTAGCAAGAAATTTGTTACCCAAGATAAAGCATTAGAATTTTTCAAAGACTTATGCAAATGAGTGAAGTCAAAGTTTTCCCTGATGCAAGGTCATCTGGCTTATTTTCTGGTATATATTTTGTGAGTGGGAGAGAAAAAGCCGAGACTATTCTAGACACCCTAAGGAATACTCCGAGGCTTTGGAAAATGGCTGTGTAAGGGATGGGGAAGGAGAGGAGGTTGAAAGTACTGAACTCCAGGGTGAACTTGACAGGGTGTGGCATGCTTGTTTTCAGGGGTGTGGTTTCCCAGAGGGAAGCTCTATTTCCTGCTTGGTTTCTACCTTTGACCTATCCTTCTAGGAGTGTCCTGTAACACATTGAAACTGCAAGTCCAGACCCCAAGAGAGCAAGGCTTGGAAAGAGGTAAGTCTAAATCCTAACTTCCCAGATAGTTTTTCCTCTCCAGATTATTGACATGAGATTGTACCTTTCTTTAGGGGAGATCCACCCCCTTACAAACAGGAGCACTCTAAGGGACGCAGCTCTGTGACACACGGAATAGGTGCATGGAGAAATGGTACTAGAGGATAGTTGTTTTCTTTATAAATGTTTGCAGCAGATGTAAAAATTCTATCATCCCCTCCTATGTGCAGAAGAAAAATAAGGAATGGCAAATTGCCTGAGCCACAGTTTTTCTTGTATCACTCATGCTTTGTACAAGCATTTATGGGAAGTAGACACCATGGAGACTGTCAAGATGGATAATATATTGCTCCCGCTTTCCGGCAAGTTCTGGTCTGCTATTAGAGACAATTCACATGGAGGCTGTCAAAGTTTGGAGAAGGGAAAGAACTGCTAGATCCTCCCACTCTCAGCAGGTGCCCTCTAACTCTCATCACAGGGTGCTGGAGTTGGATAGTGGCAGAGGGGAAGGGAAACCTCATGACCTCCCAGGCCTGTTCAGGGCTGTACCTCTTCTCCCCAATAAGTGGTTTGGCTTCCTATGCCCGGCTTTGAAGCTGACTCTGGCTCAGAGCACCTATAACTCCAGGGTATATCCTTGGCCAGAGTTTAAGGAAGGCATTGAAGTCTGGCTTGTAGCTCCCACTAACCTGGAGTCCCATTAGCGGGGCTAACCCATCCCACTTGACCTGAAATACTCCCCCCACCCCCACTACCTTCTCCTCAGTTATCCAGAACCCAGGATTTCCTGATGAGGACATGGAAAATAGGAGCTCTGATTGGGCTTACCACAGAATACTTGTGAATCCTGGCTGTAAAGCATTAAGACTGGCCTCTCTGACCTGAGGTTCCACAATCATACTCAACAGCCTATTTAAGAGAAAAGGTATTTCTGACCTTTCTGACCGAGGAACATAGTGTGGATTCTAGTTCTGGCTCCTAACTACCTGCTTGACCTTGGCCATATTTAACCAGCCTAGCCATCATTTACTCACCTAAGACCTGCTGATTGAACTAGATGATTTCCAAAATCTTTCCCTGCTCTATAAGTATATGGCTCTATGTTTCCTGATTTTTCATCCCACCATAAATTTTAAAGAACTAAATACTTGAAAGGAAAAAAAAAAACCCAACAACTCTCTTGTTCTGGTGAGGAGCAAAGGGAATACCTTCTATCCTCTTACTTTCTGTATGATTAGACAACAGAACTTTTGTATGCGAGGAGGGGTGATTCAGAAGAGGCAACATTGTTGAGGAGAGTAGAGAAGTTATAACTTTCCCCTGAGTTTTGCAGTCTTCTCAAAGTGCAATCAACAACTAGGTGAAGGTCTTCTGTACCTACCCAATTGGATTAAGGACAAAAACTGGAGTTCAGGCCCACCCAGAGTTGACAGCCTACTTAAAAACTTTTTATGTAAGATAAACAAGATAGGCAATCTTGTGTATTCATTTAAAAAGTGCATTTCCCAGGACATGTGAATATCCCTTTGTTTTTCCCCTTTTGGGAACTTCAGTACACACTAGCTTGGAGAGAAAAGTGAAGCTGGAGGAGGATGGCTGAGGGATGGCAGCAGTGGGTGGATGAAAATAAGGGGCATGTAAAGGGGGCAGGGATCATGATGAGATTGCAGGAAGAATATCAATATGCGGACCTGGAGACACCTAAATCTGCTTAAAACACAAATGCAAGGAGCACAGAGAAATCTGTTCTCAAGATGCACAAGGTATCTTCTGAATCACCCCTCCTCGCATACAAAAGTTCTGTTGTCCAATCATACAGAAAGTAAGCGGATAGAAGGTATTCCCTTTGCTCCTCACCAGAACAAGAGAGTTGTTGGGTTTTTTTTTTTTTTTTCCTTTCAAGTATTTAGTTCTTTAAAATTTATGGTGGGATGAAAAATCAGGAAACATAGAGCCATATACTTATAGAGCAGGGAAAGATTTTGGAAATCATCTAGTTCATTCAGCTGGTCTTAGGTGAGTAAATGATGGCTAGGCTGGTTAAATATGGCCAAGGTCAAGCAGGTAGTTAGGAGCCAGAACTAGAATCCACACTATGTTCCTAGGTCAGAAATGTTATCTTTTTTTTACTTTGTCATAAGCTCACGGTAGCCAAAGCAGAGCATATAAAGATGCATATAGTATGTTAAGTCTCCTTGCTTTTTTACACTTTAGGTCAAGATGGGGTTTATATTTTCAAAACCTATGAAGGAAAACATGAAAAATCAACGAGAGTTCATGCTTATGAATGCTCGACTTCAGGTATGTTTTAAAATAAGCTATTATATTATTAATAATAGTTAAAATTTCTACCACATGTGTTCCAGCAGTGTGTTTTCTTTGACTCCAAAAGATAAAATGCTCTTGGGGGTGGGGCTCTATCCTTAAAACAGATGAAATGGATTACTAATTATCTGGTGAATAAGCTTGTTTAAATGTTCAATCCAGATAGTCGTGTAAAAATTTCCATAGTGCAGACAGAGATAGTGCAGGCAGAGATGTGTGGTAGACTGAATAGTGGTCCCTAAAGACATCCACATCCTAATCCCCAGGACCTGTGGATATGTTACTTTATATGGCAAAAGAAACTTTTCAATGAGATTATTTAGGAAGTTTGAAATGATGAGACTCTTCTGGATTATCCGGATGTGTTGCATGTCCATTGCAATCACAAGTGTTCTTATAAGGGAAAGAGGGAAGCAGGAAAGTGAAAGTGAGAGTGAAAGAGAGAGAGATTTGAAGGTGCTACACTGCTGATTTTGAAGATGGAGTATCAGTCATGAGTCAGGGAATTCAGGAAGCCTCTAGGAGCTGGAAAAGGCAAGGAAAGAGATTGTTCCCTAGAGCTTCCAGAGAGATGCCGTCCTGCCAGTCCATTTGAAACTTGTCACCTCAGAACTGTAAGATAGTAGATTTGTGTTGTTTTAATAAAGCCAGTCAGTTCATGACAATATGTTACAGCACCAAAAGGAAAGTAATACAGAGTGTGAAAACTTGACACTGGATTTATACAATGAGTGGATAGAAAGGATCAAGGCACCATAGAAGATTGTCTAATTGTCTACTGTAGGTTGTCAAAAAGCATTTTAAAGTGTCATAAGTCAAAATGAAGTGTTAAAAGTTTGACCTGAATTTTTTTTTTTTTTTTTTAAGACAGAGTCTCGCTTTGTTTCCCGGGCTAGAGTGAGTGCCGTGGTGTCAGCCTAGCTCACAGCAACCTCAAACCCCTGGGCTCAAGCAATCCTTCTGCCTCAGCCTCCCAAGTAGCTGGGACTACAGGCATGCACCACCATGCCTGGCTAATTTTTTCTCTATGTATATTTTTTTAGTTGTCCAGATAATTTCTTTCTATTTTTTAGTAGAGGCAGGGTCTCGCTCTTGCTCAGGCTGGTCTCGAACTCCTGACCTTGAGCGATCTACCCACCTCAGCCTCCCAGAGTGCTAGGATTACAGGCGTGAGCCACCGCGCCCGACCCTCAATTATTTTTTTAAGATTTCAGACAAAGATCTCTAGACTTCTGTGATCCACTGTAGCCCTGGGAGTAGAAGTTCCCACTGTAAGGCAGTATAGACAGTGGTTAAAAGTGGATACTGAAGCCAGATGGCCTGAGTTTGAGTCCCAGTTCCAGCCCCAACTAACTGTATGACTTGTGCCTCAGTATCCTGATCTGTACATTAAGGGTAATAATATCCCCCTCAGAGGGATGTTTTAAGAAGTGAAGAAGATATGTAGTATATAGAACAATACCTCAAGTCTTTAGAAAAATGCTTCTCACTCTATAAGTATTTGTTGTTGCTGCTGTTATTATTATTGCTATTAATAACAATTATAGACTGACAAGAGTGCCTTGTGCAGAATAAATATTTCTTTCGGGGGAATAAAACAATTGAAAAAATGGGCAATTGAATTATTGTAACACAGCAAAGTGACTTAGGGGAGACTAAGTATTAGATATATGGATAAGCCAGGTATGTCAGATGTGTCCTCATCAAAGACCTTTGGAAACTGTAGGGCTTTTACTCTTATGCCGGTCCTCATGAAGTCAGAGTCTATGAAAGGTCAGGCATTCTACCCTGCTTGCAAGATAACGAGTTAGCCTGTTACAGAAGACTGGAGATGCCTATGTCAGAGGTACGGGAATTTATTACTCACAGCACAGCAAGCAGCATGAGCATGATGCTGATGTCAGTTCCTCATGTCCCCCAAGACACATGAAGATGACAGAGATGGGCATGGGCTGAAATGGGTGCTGTGCACTCCATGGGTTATGTCTCATTTGAGGAATATTGAGCTTAGGGGATCTGTTGCTTTCACAGTGACCCATGAGCAAGGGCTGGGCAGCAGCAGGAGGAGAGAGGAAGGAGCTACTTGGCCTCATCTCTCAGAATTGTTCACCTGAGTACAGAGCAGTCAGGGCCTTGCATTCTTGACCTACCCATCAAGAAGTGAGAATATTCGGGGTCCATTGTGGATTGGAACCAAGAACCTGCCCCTCAGCCTGACTGACCAGAGCTGGGAGACAGCTTTGAGTGCTGCCCACTGACCCCAGGGGCCAGGCTTTATATAGCCGTTGCTGAGGTCACACAGCAGCAGTAGCACCATCAGCTCCCTCAGTTTTCAGCTTAGCTGGACCAAAGGTAAACCAGGCCCAGGCATTTAGGAGAATCCGTGTGAATCCAGGGCCCCTTGAGTCAGTAAGCTTTGTTTCGGTTGGCAAGAGTGAGAGAGAAAGTTTTCCCCAAAGGGGTAGCTACTATTCCTTTACGCAAAACTGAGACAAAACTCGAGCCAGGCCAGCCATACCCTCAAACAATTTATTGTCATTTAACCGGCAAATGTACCCTTTCCTTGTAGTTGTCATCTCCTACTTGGCCCACCCCAAAATGGGGATGTCAGGCCTGAAAGTCACAAGGCCTCCGAGAGTATAGGTTTCCATTTTTAACAGAGCTCAGCAGCAGGCCAATAACTGGCTACGTTTTTGAAAAGGGTGTGTTATGGGTTGAATTGTGTCCTCTCAGAATTCATATGTTGAAGTCTTAACCCTCAGGAGCTCGGAATGTGACCTCATTTGGAGACAGGGTCTTTCCAGAAGTAACCAAGTTAAAATGAGGTCATGAGAGTGGGTCCTAATTCAATGACTGGCGGCCCTTATAAGAAGAGGAGATTTGGACCCAGGCATGCATAGCAGGAGAATGCAATGTGGCTATAAAGACAGCTATCCATAAGCTAAGGAAAAGGCCTAGAACAGATGCTTCCCTCACTGCCTTAGCAAGGAGCCAGCCCCGCAGCCACTCTGATTTCAGATTTCTGGCCTCCAGAACTGAGACAATAAATGTCTGTTGCTTAAGCTATCCAGTTTGTGATCCTTTGTTATGGCAGCCCTAGCAAACTAAAATAGGGCGTATGTGGTACCTGTTCTGACAGGTGGCACTGCTGTACTGGGCAGTGGCTTCTCTGGAGGTTGATTGATTTTCCCCTTTTCTCTCTAGGACTCTATAATGTTTCTATTAGATGACCTCGAAGGAATCTGGAAATCCCTGAAGGCGAGGGTCCCTGAGTTTTACCATACAAGCATTTCATCATACATTTGTGTGGGGGGCAGTGGGAGTGTGGACACACATCACAGTATCTTGAATTGGCTCAAGGTCCCTTTAATTTCCCGTCTTCACTGTGAACTTTGCTCAAACTCTATCAGTTGAATTCAGGTGCTCCCCACCCCCATCAGAACACAAACCAAAGAGCTTAACGTGGGTACTTCAGAGGTTATAATAATTTCAGATTATGCTGTCTTCCAGCCGGGGGAGATCAATTAGGAGTACAAAAGGGCAGGGAGGGCTTTTTATCCTTTGGGTGCAGCTTCCTCCCCTGTGTACGCCAGCCTCTGGAGAGCACTGCCATTCAGGGCCATTGTTCTTTTAGCCTGCGCTGGCGCCACAGTGCTGCCCTGCAGTCCTTCGCACTTTGGGCCACCCCAGTGCTTAGTACACTTTCCTTCCACGGGAGCAAGCAGACTTTGATTCCCACAAACAACAGGACCATAAATGTTGGAGTCCTTCCCTTCCCTGAAGTTCCCCAGCATGCCCAGCTTTCTTCCCTAAAGCACCTGAAGTTGGGGGAGAGGTAGAAGAAGGGATGGGGTGTGGAGGGAGAGAGCAGCTCAGTGCCTGTAAGCAAGGCTTTGTATTTACCTTCCCCTGCCACTGAGCTCAACAAATAGATTTCTGATGCTTTTAGTCTGTCCGAAGTTCTCTATCCTCAATGCTGACTCCATGAGTTTCAGCTTTGGGGACCCCTTGACTCAGCAGCCGTAGCCACATTGCCTTGTATTTTGGCTGGAGTGTGAGGCTTCCTGCCCCACCATTATGATAACATCCTTCCCTTCTCCCCGCCTAGAGGGGAGCATGCCATAGCCAAAGCACCGTTTGGACAGCTTGTTTCAACTCTGTCTTTTGTTGCTCAACCTCATTTAATACACAGAACAGTGAGGATCTCTTATTCTACTCTCCCATCATCTCTACCGCCTAGGTGAGAGCATTTACTACCAGATCTCAGGGAGTCTTTTCATAGCCTGTAACCCAACCAACGAGGGCCCTTGTCCTTTCTCCCCTAGAAAGTCATATCTCTCTATCAGCATCTCATCCTTGTCACTGAAACTGTAAGGCCCTGTGAAGCATCTGGGAATTTATCTTACTTGTAAACTATAGTAGTCCCCCTTATCTGTTGGGAACACAGTCCAAGACCCCCAGCGGATGCCTGAAGTCACGGGTAGTACTGAACCGTAGATATACTGTGTTTTTCCCCTTACATGCATATCTATGATATTTAACTTTAATTAAAGTTTAATTTATAAATTAGCTATAGTAAGAGATTAACTAATAATAAAATAATTATAACAATATAGTGTAACAAAAGTTATGCGAGTGTGTTCTCTCTTTTATTGTCTCTCAAAATGTCTTGTTGTACCATAGATCTTAGCAACCTCTGCATATGCTTTGTTTCTCTTTCCTTAATAAGTCAAGAACTTTAAACTTTTCACTTAAAGGAAGTACGTTAAGCCTTCTCTTTGGCGAGTTTGAATTGTTGGCATCACTTACCCTTGCACTTTGGGCCCATTATTAAGTAAACTAAGGGTGACCTGAACACAAGCACTGCGATCCTGTGACAGCTGATCTGACAACTGAGATGGCTACTAAGTGACTAATGGACAAGGAGCATTGACGGCATGAATATGCTGGACAAAGGGCTGTTTCACATCCCGGGTGTGATGGCACAAGATTTCATCACGCTACTCAGAATAGCATGTGATTTAAAACTTATGAATTGTTTTTTTTTCTGGAATTTTCCATTTAATATTTTCAGACCAAGGTTGACCATGAGTAACGCCGCAGAAAGCAAAACCACAGATAAGGGGGGAGACTACTGTAACAAATTAGCCTGTTACTGTTTCATGGATGCTGGCAGAAGACTTTGTTACTCATTGCACAGCAAGCAGCATGTGCACACTGTTGGCACCAGTTTTCCATGCACTCCAAGTCCCGTGGATGGGATGTAGGTGAGCCGAGTTGGATGTTGAGATGGATGCATTGGGTTTGTGATACAGCCGAGGAACACTGAGCTTATGGAATCTATCACTTTTATCGTGAGTGGTGAGCAAGCCTACACTTTGGGAGGAGATGGTACCTCATCCCTCAAGGGTGCCTGCTACAAACACAACTCTGGGAAATGGTCTAGGCAAAGAGCTGACAAGTCCTTGGCCTATCCAGCAAGAATGTACAGGAAGACTTAGAGCCCACAGTGGATTGATTCTCCCAGTACATGTGTTGCTTAAGATGATGAATTTTTTCTTGTTGATTAAGATATACTTTATTATTTATCTTTTAATTTCAAGGAAGTATGACTAGGAGAATACAGATCAGCACCATTGAACCAGCCTTCTAACCCTGGAACAACTTGAGTTCTGATCCTAATGGAGCATCTTAGGGAGAAACATTCTCATCTATAGCAGTTTTGGAAGATTGGGTTGGTCCTGGAATGTTTCCTGTTTAAAGGAATTAAACTTTCAGCATCATTCTTAGGGTTTAGAGCTGTTCCTTTTTTAGGGTATGAAATATTTGACACGTACAGAATATATTTATAACAAATATAAGTTATGAAGTGTAATAAAGTGAACACCGTGAACCCACCACTAAACTTAAGAATTACGTTGTCACAAGCTACCTGTGGGTTTCTCCCTGCATCTTAACCCAAACAGTTAAGGCTGGACTGGAATTGACCCATGTCCCAGAAGTGCCTAGGACTGGGAAGGACCCTGCACATGGAATGGAATGGGCCGCTGACGTGGGAGATGGCATGCCCTTGAAAGATCTTCAGAGGTGAAGTTTAAAAATATCCAAATTGAAATGCCTTGTCTAAATGATATCTTTAGCCTATGATTTAGTCTTCTGACAATTTTCCTATTCAATAGCACCTCAATGAAAAGGGCAAATAGAAAAATAAAGCAAAACGTTTATTAGAGAAAAGTCTAACAATGGGAATACTTATGCCAGTGGAGTTTTTTCCTACATTTTTTTGATAGTAAAAGATAAATCACAACTGAATAATCCTTTTTTTTTTTTTTATTTTGAGACAGAGTCTTGCTCTTTTGCATGGGCTACAGTGCAGTGGCAGCATCATAGCTTACTGCAGCCTCAAACTCCTAGGCTCAAACAATCCTCCCACCTTAGCCTCCCGAGTAGCTGGGACTACAGGTGCATGCCACCACCCCTGGCTAATTTAAAAAAATTTTTTTGGAGATGGATCTCACTATGTTGCCCAGCCTGGTCTTAAACTCCTCAAGTGATCCTCCTGCCTTGGCCTCCCAAAGTGCTGACATTATAGGTATGAGCCACTGTGCCTGGCAATAATTCCTTATTGTTTTTTCTTTTGGGGGAAAAAAACCAAAATTAGTGATTCAACTACATCTTTTATACCAGTGGCCAAGTTCTCAATCCTGGCTGAACATTTGATTCATCCAGGGGCTTTTAGATGTCTGGATCCTGCCCAGACCACTGGGATCCCTTCATGGCTGGGTATGGACATTGTTATTATTTTAAGTTCTCCAGGGACTACAATCAATATCCTGGGTTAAGAAACTTTGTCCTTTGCCTCTTTGTCCATGATGCTACGTAATCACAATTGGTGATTGGCAATGATTTAATATAATCTATGTTGGAGATGGAAAACGCATCAGTTTTTAATTAATAGTAATTTAATCATGAAATTAAATTAAATCAGTCCCTGAAGTGTGGTTAATAAAATTTACAAAGGCCTCAAATCAAAAAGCTTTCTTTTTTTGTTAACAACTGTGGTTCAAATTGTGATGAAAGGGATTCACACTACTAGTTATAATGATATTTTTCAGATCATCAGCAAACTTTAATTTCCCACTGCCTTTTCTAGCTTGTATTACTGAGAATGGTGGATGGACAGTCACACTCGGTGTATTAAGTATCACTCATGTAAAGATGAATACTTTCTTAAAATGCCAGTAGATGGCACACCCGAACTAATTTTATACCAGTTATAAAATTATACCAGTTATAAAATGGCTGGAAAACTATTTTGATGTTGTAAAATAGGATAGAAACCAGAAGTGTAGAACAGAGAGAATGAAAGGACAGATTCCATAGATCCATGCTATGCTACAGTTAGTTCTATGTAGGCAAAGCAGTACAGTCAGTATAAAGATTAATTCGGCAGTGAACATGACAGCTGTTTGAAATGTATTCTGAGTGACGTGGGAAGCCATTAAAGGGATTTGAGCAGGGCCGTGACATGACCTGATGGTTTTTGCAATATAAAATATTGTTCAACAAATGCTTTTTCAAATACATAAAACTTAAAGGAGCAAATAACTATTATGAGCACATTTTAAAATTGCTTAAACCCTTATAACTCCCAATATCTGTCATTTTTATGCCAGCCCACCCCCCTTTTTTTTTGAGACGAACTTCAAGGTGTACCAACGTTGTGAAATAGGGCGGGCTCTGTGTTCTGAGGAAAACGAGAAAGCACAGTGTGTTGGTAGAGACTTGTGGTGACAAGGAACCCAGAATGTGGAGTAGATGGTGAAGAGGAGAGGAAAGTAGCCAAATCTTTGTAGGTAGCAAGACAGGTAGTGAGTGGGAATTGGCTCAGGGTCTGGAAGTATCTGGGGACTCCACTAGGAAGCGCCTCAAATAGAGGGGCAGCCTGATCAACGCAAGTTCACTGAGGACAGTGGGGGCTGCCCCGAAGCATTACCTTCCTCCCGTGCTTGGATTCCCCCGGGACTCACTTCTGCCCCTGTCCCCCAACCCCATGTCTGCTCCTAGTCTCCCCATGTCTCTCACCCGTAATCATTCTGAGGTACATTTTTTTATCATGATAAAATACACATCATATAAAATTCACAGTTCTAAAAGTGTGCTACAATTCAATGGCATTTATTACATTTACAGTGTTGTGCACCCACCACCGCTGTTTAACTCTGCAACATTTTCATCACCCCAAAAGGAAGCCCCATACCCTTAAGCTGTCCCTTCCAACCCCTCTTCCCCCGTCCCTCCCAGCCCTTCGCAACCACTGATCTTGCTTTCTGTCTCAATGGATTTGCCTATTCTGGACATTTTAAATGTGTGTGTGTGTGTGTGTGTGTGTGTGTGTGTATATATGAAATCATACTATATATAAATGACATATAAATAAAATCATATAATACATAGTCTTTTATATCTGGTGTCCTCTATTTAATATAATCTTTCAAAGGTTCATCTGTGTTGTAGCATGTATCAGTACTTCATACCTTTTTAGGGCTGAATATCATCCCGTTGTGTGGATATACTACTTTTTGCTTATCCAGTCATCTATTGGTGGTTACTTGGGTTGTTTCTACCTTTTGGCTATTATGAATAGTGCCGCTATGAACATTCTTGTATAAGTTTTTGTTTGAACAGTTGTTTTCATTCTTTCTGATGTATAACTTAGAAGTGGAATTGCTGAGTCACAGAGTAATTTTATGTTTAACTTTTTGAGGAACCATCAAACTTTTCCACAGTGGCTGCTCCTTTTTACATTCCCATCGTGTCGTATATATCTTACAATTTCTCCATATCCTCCCCAAAACTTGTTTCCTTCCTTCCTTTCACTGTAGCCATCTAGTGGTTTTGAAATATATCTCACTGTGGTTTTGATTTGAATTTCTGTAATAGCTATTCACATTGAACATGTTTTCATGTACTTGTTGGCTATTTGTATATTTTTTTTGGAGAAATATCTATTTTAGTCCTTTGCCCATTTTTAAATTGGGCTGTTTGTCTTTGATTTGTGAGAATCCTTTACATATCATGGATACTAGATTTTTATCAGATATAAGATTTACAGATATTTTCTCCCATCCTGTGGGTTGTCTTTTTACTCTCTTGACAGTGTTCTTTGATGTACACAAGTTTTTAATTTTTATAAAGTCAAATTTATTTTTCTTTTGTTGCTTATACTTTTGGTGTCATATCCGAGAAACCATTGCCAAATCCAAGGTCATAAAGACTTACTCCTATGTTTTATTCTAAGAGTCTTTTTTTTTTTTTTATAGTTTTAGCTCTTATATTTAGGTCTTTGATCCATTTTGAGTTAATTTTTGTATGTGGTGTGAGATAAGGGTCAGACTTCATTCTTTTGCATGTGGATGTCCAGTTGCCCTGGCATGAGGTCCCTTCTTTATGAGCATAAAGAAGTTAGACACTGCACAAAGATTAGGGATCACATACTAAGTCTACAACTGATTCAGATGAAGAAACTACTTACCAGGTCCTGCCCACACGGCCCCTCTGAAACGAGCATCTTCACCTTTAGTGATTTTCAAGTGCCTGAAGTTTAAAAGAGTGGCAACTGCTGTATCTTTCTCTTCTAAAGTTTGAATGAATGGAAATAAGTTTAATTATATTATGAAGAATTGTGTATAAACACAAAAACTATCATGCATTATCTAACTTTTAAAGAGGCTGCTGAAAATATTCAGCAAGACTCTTAAGATGTGGGATAGATAATACCATGTCTGGAGTCCCTTAGGTGAGCTAATGAAAAACTTTAGATTTTTTCCTGTATACTAAAGTCCAGGAATGATAGGAAGTGAAAGAAAAATAATTAATCAAGGCCATTGGTGCCATAGGCACTTTTCTGCAAAGGTAGACACATGGCAAAGAAGGGTCAAGCCTCCAAACTCGTCCTCTGCTGCCTATACCTTCCATGTAGACAGTGGGTCCAGGATCCTTACTAGACTCACTTCTCTAAGCGGACACACTGGTTTGGGGTCTGTTCACAAACTTAAGGGAAACTAATGAGCCCAGTTATAGACCATCAGAAAGTTTTTTTCTTTTGCTTCTTCAAGCTGTAATTGTATTTTTATAAAATCTGATCAGAGTGAATTTTAATTCATTTTTAATTCTTCATTGCTTGAGCAAAGGTGGTCACATCATTATTTATTAACTTAGGCATTATTAAATGCCTACTCTATGCAAGTTTGGGACACAAAATGATTACTAAAAAATGATACTGTTCTCCCACACAAAATAGGTAACCGAAAAAAAGATCCTATAGCTTTAATAATTATTTTTGTTTTCTCTATACATTTTAATAATATGTACATACATAGTCACATACTCATCCCACCTTATTCCAAAAATAATTTAGGGCAGTCTTGCTATTAAAATCTTTAGACTGTTTTTTATTTCTTAATTGATACTGAATTTAGACTTTTCTTATATGTGTCTTGTTTCTACCTTACCTGCTTACTTAAGATAATTAAGAATTTAGGGCAGCAAAAGAGGATTTCCAGAGAGAAAAGAAAAACCCCTATATACATCCTTAATGTTTAGTATTAAAGGGAACAATCCAAAGTATCATTAAACTTAAATAAATTGACTACATGCAGAATAAAAGTGAATACATATTTTTTAAAAATGTTTTATTTTGAAATAAAACAGAAAAACTGCAAAAGTAGCATGAAGAGTTTATGTATACCTTTTATCCAGCTTCCTCTAATATTAACAATTTACAAAATCATTGTACAATGGTCAAAACCATGAAATTAACATTCTTACAATACTGTTGATTAAACTACTGATTTTTTTTTTTTTTTGAAATTTCACCAGTTTTTCTCCTAATATCCCTTTTCTGTTCCAGGAACCAATCTAAGATCTCACAGTGTATTTAATTGTTGAGTCTCCTTATGTCCTCCCATCTGTGACAGTTCCTCATTCTTTCCTTGGCTTTCATGATAAGTACTTTTGCTGAGTACTGGTCAGACGAAAATTCCTTTTTGCCTTTATTCTTATTGTGAAATACGAATTACTTCCAATTTGCAACTTTACGCATGAGAATCATTCTGTGTTCCTTCGACTCACTCTAAAAGCAAAGTGCTTGTCTTTGATGGGATAAATTGTTGCAATATTTGTTGTCACTGTAGAATTATCCATAGTTGGTTTCCATTGGCACATTGAGAAGAATGATGATATAGATGCCATAAAATCATGCTTATGTACTATTTGAGCACAGATTTCCAGGAGGGCAAAACTGTATTTTCCTAGGTTTGTCCTTCTTAATCAGTACTTTAATATTTGGAGTGCCATTTGGATATTCCCTGCATTCAATTGTTTTTCTTGTCAAGAGACTTTGCATCTATCCAATATTTAGTATTTACAACTAATTTGGATTTTTATATAACCGAATTTCTTGCTAAAATAAAAAAAGTTGACAATTTTAAATATATTATTGCTCACCTTTAATGTTTTCTAAGACTTTTGAATCTAAACAAGAACTTTGAACATACCCTCTCATGCTAGCTCTAATCAGTATTTCGTATAAATCAGGTGACTACTCTGTTGGTTATTCTGTGACACCTTCCTACCCCAACCCCCACCCCCTCCCAGGTCCATTCTTTCCCTGCCCTGAGCCCAGGGAGTCTGGCCCTCAGCACTGCATTTCCCAGGCTCCCTTGCCCTCTGGCTTCTGGTTGGGCTCAGCTAGTGGGAGGCACCAGCCGGGGGCTGGAGAGTGGGAGACAGTGAGGTTAGGTTGTGTTCTGGCAGGGGCAGTGGGTTCCTAAGCCACAGATCTTTTCAGGTGTTGTCTCTTCCAGTAGCTCCAGCCCTCACTAGGTCTGGCTAACACTGTATCCCATCCCTTCCCCACTTTGGCCTAGGAGTATTAATGGCTTCCTGCTGTTGTCAACCCCTGGGTGCCTCAATATTCTGTGTTGATTAACTTAAACCCTGTCCACAGACAGTGGAAAGTCCCTTCATTAAATTATTCTCAGTTAAACTCTTTGGAGTGTGCTCTCTACTTCCTGTTGACACCTCACTGAAAGAAAATATGGATATGTGTATGTTTTCTTTTAAACACTATCTAAGATATGTACCCGCATTTATCGTGAACTCTAAAAAGGTAGTTTTTAGTGTGTGCATTAAACTGTAACCAGGCTTCTGGCAATTTGTACATTTATTTTGTAATCCCCAAAACTACATGAGACGAATGCTAAAGCCTTTGCTATAAGTCAGTACTCAGTGATCTAAGATGCCAATTTCTTTAAAACATTCCCCCTTTGGCTATGTACCTGAAATGAAATGAGACATGATTATGGTCACCCAACAAAAGACCTAGAACTCAAGCATGTTACATGGAATTTACAACAGAGAGCAGCTAATTCTTTAATACAATTGATGTCCCCTTCCAGATTTAGGTATTGGAACCACAGAAAAGTTATAGAACTACAACTTATGCACATACCTAGAGAATAAGCTGAACTAGGTACTCTTTTCCAAATACCCATTTTCTTTGGGCATATAACAATTGTCACATCAAACCAAAGTAAATAATGCTGATTTATTTCATTCATGAGTGGTGCATATTGGTCTTAAGGTAAAAGGCTCTACTTAAAAAAAATGGAGACAAAATTTTCTTGTTCTTTTGTGAAGCTTATTTGGTATACAGGAGAGCCATTTCTAATCTTTCTCTGGGGTACAGGCATACACTTGTGCTAGAGGTGAACCATCTTAATTACTAATTCTGTTACCTAATTGGACTTTTCTTATTTGGTTTACTGTGCCTATGCCTTATTCCAATGTCATGCAAAGACAATAATGTTAGACAAATTCATTGTGAACAAATTCATATTGGTCTATATTAATATTGAAGTATGATCTAAAACATAACTTTTCGCTACCACTTCCTACGTTTAAACTTGTTATTCCCTCAATTATGATTTCTACATGTCTTTGGTGGGCTTCTGTTAAATTTCATGACTTGGGCTTACAGAGATGTCTATTGTACAGATTAAGTAATGAAATGCTAAACTTTTGTAGTACTTGAAAATGACAGCTTTAAATACTAATATCAGTTACACACATAATTTAACAGATGCAATTAAGAGCAGCAATATCATTTTCCTTTCCTTTTAAAATTATAGCTTTAAAGTCAAATTTTATTATTTTTATGCCAATTATTTTAAGATCACATTTAAATTGGTTCCTAGGGTTTTTGAGGGTAAAGTTTCCAAATACTCTACTTCTCCTACTCTTGTCCTTAAATTTAGGCGTGGATTTGCAAAGCAATGCCTCAGAACTTTAAAGAAAAATATGTAATAATTTGATTTTAATGCTGTCTAGCAGTGCAATTGAACATGTTAGTATTTTCATTGACTTCTTCTCTTAATGTTCATGTTAATGAGAGAACCCCAAAGAGAATATTCTAATACTGATTTATTTGACACTTTTTAAGCACTGACAGTATGCCAGGCCCTGTGCTAGTCAATAAGGATATAAAGATAAAAAGACAAGGTCGAGAAGTTTTATAATATTTATATATTGTGAAATGTTTCAAATTATTTCACATGGGGTACTTTTCTTGGCAGAAGAAATATTTGGATTATGTTCAGTAAACAAAAATATTGTGTTCTCTTTTTATCTGTTAGGAAACTTAGTGATATTAGTTTTAAGCTGATAGTTAGATCCAGTTCAAGTATATTTACTAAAGATAGGCTGGAAACATGGGGGCCATTGGTTTAAGGATTTATTTACTGTGGTAAGATAATTGTGTCAGCATCTCATTTTTGTTATCTGTGGGCACATTCATTTGACTTTTCAGTCATTGTACGTGATTTGGATGCCAAATTATAGTATAATTAAATTCAGTTATGTACTTCAAAACAAAAATATTAATTCGAGGCCATGTTTGTTTTGAGGAAATTTTGAACATGAAGACCTCAAAGTTTCAAAAGGTATATTGGAGTTGGGGATTATGGGTTATTTTCATATCTAGAAAAACTCTGTAATTATATTTTATCTCACAATGTACACAAATAAAAAGTACAGTGAAAGCTGCAACTGTAGACCTTGTACCTTCATATTAGCAACTAATAATTTGCCTATACTCTTTTGGTAAATGTTTTTGTACATATTATAATAAGATTTCATACCACCATAAGAACTGATTGTAAATGTATATTTTAATTCAATATTTGTTCATATTTATAGATTTTTTTTATATTTGTGTATTTAAAGTTTTAGGACACTTAACAGCAAAGGAAATTCTATTAGGTTAGATTTTTTTTAAAACAATTTCAACACTAATCTGTTTTTAAGTAATATTTTGTTGCTATGCCCCTTTAATAAACACACCAGTTAGAAATTTTATAACTGATAACTATCATTTTCAAGGACTAGATATCCAAAACAGCACAGTATGAAGAAGAGGGAAAAATCTGCCTGTTGTGACAGATAAAAGGAAGAAAAAATAATCTTCAGAAACAAGGAAAGTCAAGTAAAACAATGATGGTGGTGGTTTTGTCCTCTTCATATATTTTATTCAGGGAAAAACAACAGAGTGGTAAAATGCCACCCAATATCATGTCACCATATGGTGCTTTCTTTTAAAAATATATTTAAATATTACATAATTTCCCAAAAGGTTTGTGATAGAAAAAGATATTTCAGATGTGGACCTCGCCGGTGAGAGGATCCCAGAGGCACGTCTATTCACGCTACACCCTTCACGTTCTCTCATGGGTTAGGAAGCAGTGGGGGAAGGAATGGCAGCAGGTTCGTAACTTTAACAAATTGAAAACTTAGAACATCTAATTATTAATCACTTAGAAATCAAATTGTTGCCTGTGGACTTCCTTCACCAAAGGAACTCAAGGCACTTACTACAAAGAGGGAAGATTGTTGCTCATCTCTCTCAGTTTTCCTTCCTCAGGCAAAACCTTGTGCCACTCTCTTGGCTTAACAGAATTAACTTTTTTCATTGGATCACTTGACACTGCTTTTGGATAATTAATATCTATTAATATACATCTTCTGTGATTAAAAGCATATCACTTCTGGAGGGTCTTTGTCATGCTGAAGTTTTGTGACTGGGCAGTAGGTTTCTCATTCTTCCTGATTCTGGGCAGCAGAGCATTGCTGGAGGATAATCTGCCCTGGTGTCCCCTCTTTAGGGAGTGGATTTGGGGAATGGGTGAGGATGCAGCTGCTGCCATATCAGCTTGCCCAGAGTCACACAGAGAACCTCATACTTGTAAGAGACCTTATTTAAATTGCTACCATTTTGCTGTCCATCCATCCATCCACTGATATCTTTCTTTTTGAACTTTTTTTAATTTCAAAATATTACGAGGGTACAAATGTTTTTGGTTACATGGAATAGCTTTTGCAATGTGCGAGTCAGATCTATCAGTGTGCCCATCAGCCAGATAGTGTTCATTGTGCCCGTTAGGTAGCTTTTCATCTATCTCCCCTCCCCTCTGCTTGATTTCCACTGAGTTTTACTTCCCTCTGTGCATGTGTGTGTTCATTGGTTAGTTCCCATTTAACAGCAAGGACATGGTGTTTCTTTTTCAATTCTTTAGATACTTCACTTAGGATAATGGTCTCCAGTTCCATTCAAATCGTTGCAAAAGGCATTAAGTCATCCCTTTTTTATGGCTGGGTAGTAGTCCATGGTATACATATACCACATTTTGTTAATTCGCTCATGAATTTATGAGCACTGGGATTGATTCCACATCTTTGCAATTGTGAATTGTGCAGCAATAAACATTCAAGTGCAGGTATCTTTTTGATAAGATGACTTTTTTCCTTTGGGTAAATATCCAGTAGTGGGATAGCTGGATCAAATGGTAGGTCTACTTTCAGTTCTTCAAGGTATCTCCGTAGAGGTTGTACTAATTTGCAGTCCCAACAACAGTGTATAACCACTCCTTTCTCTCTGCATCCATGCCAGCATCAATTTTCTGTTTTTGAACTTTTTAATAAAAGCCATTCTAACTGAGATAAGGAGATATCTCATTGTGATTTTAATTTGCATTTCCCCAATGATTAGTGATGTTGAATATTTTTTCATGTATTTGTTGACCATTTGTGTCTTAAGTTCTTTTGATAAACTTCTGTTCATGTCTTTTGCCCACTTTTTAATGGGGCTGTTTGTTTTTTTCCTGATGATTTGTTTGAGTTGTTTGTAGATTCTAGATATTTTTAGAGATAGGGGGTCTCACTATGCTGCCCAGGCTGGTCTTGAACTCCTGGGCTCAGTTGAGATTCTCCTACCTCAGTCTCCCAAGTAGCTGGGACTACAGGTGCACACCACAATGCCTGGCTAATTTTTTTTAAAATTTTTTGTAGAGACAGAGTCTCACGATGTTGCCTAGGCTGGTCTCAAACTCCTGGCCTCAAGCAAACCTCCTACCTCGGCCTCCCAAAGTGCTGGGATTATAGGTATGAGCCACTGTGCCGACCTGTAAAGACTCTTTTTTTCCCAAATCATCAAACATCTGAATAGGGTTATTACAATTCAGTTTTTAGTGTTCATTTCCATGAAGGCAGAGACTTGTATTTGATTGGCCTTTTAGTTATTATTAATCTTAGAAATCTTTCAAATGGAAATCCATTCTCTTTGGAACCTACTCAGAAAAAAAATAAGAACAACTAATTTTACTTTAAATCAGCAAATTGTTAAATATTGTTAGAAGGAAATTACTTAATTCCTTAAGTTTACTTACCCTTATTACCAGCTTATTAAAGGAATAGAAACCTTAGCACAAACTACAAGCTAGTAACAAAATCTCTGAATCCAAAAGAAAATAATAGAGAAGAAAAAATTAAGATTGTTAATTCTGTTATTTTCTTTTCCTTTGAGGAAGCATATACCATCTGTTGCTAAGTAAAAAGTCAGATTAATATTGAGAGTTCTTATAAAATTATAGAAGAAATTTTTGAGAGGTATGATAAGATGTAATTTTAGAATTATTTACACTTACCTTATTAAGATTTTTATAGCAACATTATTTAACTGTTAGACTTATTTTTTTTAAATTTACATCATTCACAGTAGGTATACTAAAAATTAACAAGAGATGTAAGAAATACACAGAAATCCTTTAAATTTACTTCATACTATTATGAGATGTCCATTGTTCAAACCGCTATTTCTTGTGTAAATGGTAGGAAGGGGCAAAAAAGGATGTTGTTCATCCCCACTCCACTCACTGAGGGAGAAAATGAAAATGGCGGGGTGAAATTATTATAATATTGCAAATAGTTCTTAAAATCCAGAAGTTGTTTTAATAAAGGGGCATGTCAATAATACTAAATAATAGCTAATTTTTACTGAGTGCTTTTTAAATGTCAGTCACTAGTCTGAGCATTTTGTGTATTCTCTTATTTCATTTCATGATAACCCGGTAAGGAGATCAAGTTATTATTCCCACTTTACCGATCAGATAACTGAAGCCCAAAGAGGTTAAGTAGCTTCCTAAAGTCACACAGCTAATATGCAGGTGGAACCCAGATTCAAACCAGGGAGTCTGACTACAGAATTTAAATACTTGTCTCTTTCTGCTTCAAATGTTTATTCATAAAACATATACAAAAGCTGAGAGATTCTGTTATGAGAATATGACTTAATAAACAGTTTGCCTTCTGAATAACAATGTTGTAATTGCACAGTAATGATACAGTGATTAGGAAGTGTGAGCAGGAGCTTTGAGATGAAATTTAGGATAAGCTGTGAAAATAAGAAATATATCCTTCTGGGGATGTCAATGGCAGTTCATTTACATGAGTATATTAACCTTAAGCAATTAATCAGAATTACGATAGTATCTTTACCGTGAGCATCTATAACAACTTGACAAGTGTCACTTAATTTATCCTAAGAGTACCTCTCTGGAATAGTTTTGAGGAGACCAGATGATGTAACTGTTATTACAATGTCTAACATTTAAGTGGAAAAAACCCAAAAGTACAGAAGAATCAAGAGATTTGTTTCAAGGTGTTCAGTGTGATTAAGTCTTGTTTTGATTAAACATGAATTCCCCAGCATTGTTGTTCTAAGAGATTTGCCACCTCACACTCTCCCCTCTACGCCTCACAGTACAAACATCAGTGCTCTAAGAGGGGAGACTAGCGCTGCCTGGGCCAGGCCAACTCCTCACCTCTGTGCACCCTCGCAGCTAAGGAGACCAGCCTCAGATTGTCCAACTGAGAGGGACACACCCCTGCCCCTCCTGCATGGCAGCCATGAGGGAGGGGAAGTACATCCAAATTACCTGTGAGGCTTCCAACAAACACCTTTTCCCCAAATTGTACAGAGAACTTATGTCACCAGCTTCAGGGTGTCAGCAAACTTGCTAAAAGTTTAAGAACAGCTGAGCTAGACAAAGCATGAATGTGATTGACCATATCAGGACATCTCTGGAGCTGGCTGCTTTGTTTCTTGGTTCATCCACAGCAAAGGGCTATCCCTACTTCTGCTTCGAGGCCACAAACTCTGCTATTCTTAGGCATTTCCTTTTCCCTTTCTGTTCCAGTTATGGGAGTAGAGCAAGACTTGACCTTTTAGAAGAACTTCTCTAGCTTCTTTGTTCTTCCCTTGTCTTGAGCACAGAAATCAATTTTCTTATAGAGCCAAACACTGGGCCTGGTCTCTCCAGGGCCCTGGGATTGGAGCCCCAAACTCACACCTGAGCAGCAGGGTAGGGAAAGCCACCCCTTAAGAAATGTTGAGGAAGTGGAGTCTGTAGAACGTGGATGTTGGATGTTGTGGTTGCTCCCAATTAGTTCTCTGAGGACTTAGATATTGCAAGGAAGAGGAGATCATAGGGGCCTTGGGAGGCTTAGTTTCAGAGAGTAGTGGTCACTGAAATCATACTCCAGGGGATGGGGGCATGAAATGCTAGTGAGAAATTGGAGGCAGTGAGTATACAGGCTCTTTCAAAAAGATTTAAACAGAATAATTCAGGTCAGCTTGTACCCCAGGTCAATTTACAGATCATTAGGTGTACCTTTCTAGAATTCTTGCATTAATTATATAGAAAGCTAAAAGTTTTGAGATGGCAATCACGTATCCTGTCCACTCTACATTGACTTGATTATTGCAAGTTTACTTAATGTAGACTGCAAGGTTGGGCTTTGGAGCAGGCAAGTGTGGGTTTGAATCCCAGATCTGAATCCCAGTTATTAAATCCCAAACTCTGCCATTTTCTCTGGAGGACAATCTCCGCAAATGTGTGCCACTCATCACAGGGTGATGCGGACAAGGCAGAGCTGAATCTACACCAGTTTCTCACTGCTTCTGCACAAAGACTCTAAGAAATGGCTAATATGTCACGGCTCATTACATGTGACAAACTAGTTTCACAGAATTTTCTGATATGAAACCAAAGTGTGCTACCCTTGGGAGAAATATTTTGATAATCTAGATGAGATTAGTATTGCAGCAGTTTGTGACTTCTTTCTCTTATCTTAGCTTTTATCTCTCAGGCAATGTTTTTGGACATGTTGGCTGTTTTTTATTCCACCCTGAGAAACCAAATGCCATAAATTACAATTGCTTCGAAGATGAGTAATCTTATTTTGATTTAGCACAAAATCAAAAACATATTGCATCATACAAAGTTGCCTCAAATCAATGATTTTTGATAAAGTTAATGATGCTTTAAGCACACACAAACATTTAACCATTCAAGTCAAGTTTTTAAAGTCTTTTGTTGCCAACATCAATTCACGAAAATACTTTCCTGGTTAGGGGTCATCATTTTACTTAGAAAACCCTGCTGCTTTGATATTTAGGTTAAAGAAACCTAATAGTGCAAAAAAAAAACAAAGAAAAACCCTAAAATCTCCTTCGTTAAAATTTGTTAATTTTCTGACAGTTGAGCATTATGTCAGTAAATAAAACTTTTTAAAGATTTAGTCATTTTATATTTTGAAGACATTTTAGAAATCTCTACTTGACATGAGATGTAAAAAGCAGCACAACTATAGGTTGAACTCAGCACCATTTCCCTTTGTTGGCTAAACCTCAGCTTGCCTTTTGTGCATATTATCTCTAAGTCTCACGGCAGCCTTGAGAGGTAAGTGTTACTGGGTACTTTTCACAGGTTGAGGAGCCTGAGTTAAAGATCTGGGTCTCTCTGGCTCCAAAGGCGCAAAGTCCGGCTTGATTAGGTGAATTATGGAATGCCAAGGAGAATAAACATTGTTTGTAAAGGAACAACAAAGATGATGTGATAGTGCTCACATTCTGCCCTTGGATTTAGGTTAGAAATTGTTAAGAGAACTTACTGTGCATGTTCTTTTTTGCTTTTATTTGTTATTAGCATCAGTATTCTAACAAACGAAGTCCAAGATTAAGGGGAGGGAGTTAACCTCCACTTCTTTGAAGGGGGAGGAGGAGTATCTACATAATGATTTGGACTTCTATACAGGATATTTGTCTCTTCTCCATTTATATTAGTGTAGACTCATGGATATTCATTTTGGACTTTGGTTATAATCCAATACTATATTATTTATTTTGCTGATCAAATTTTTCCAGCTTTAGCCATTGGGAGCTCTTTCATGTTGGCTCCTGTGTCCCTTTGACATACTCCATTTTTTTTTTTTTTTTTTTTTTTTTTTTTTTTAGCATTTGTTGACTTTCTGACACTACAAGATGCTCTAGGCTCATCTTGTATATTTATTGCCCCAGTCCTAGGTCAGTCCAAGGAGCCCTGTTTTCTTTCATTGGAGAGTAGAAACCACAGTCTGGGTGTTGAGTGTGCTTGTTTGCAAGAGGTTGTCGTTGCCTCTCCACCCTCTCAGTGGACAGAGCTAGAAGATATACGTACTTACACTAACCCATGCATGCATGCATGCATATAGGTGTGCATATATATGCATATCTATATTTTATCTTTATCCATCTGTATCTCTATTAAGCTAAACGTGATTTCATACTGATATCACTGGCTCTCATCCAGTACCACATGGTTCATTCTAGTCTTTTCCCCTCACTTCTTTGTAATTTCCCACTCTAATGGTAAGAAACCTGGATCTAAACATCTGGCACCAATTTACTTGTTTGTTCATCTCCAGTAGACATGTAAAGCAGGTTCAGAATTGTTAATCCATACCTTGTGAGAGGTAGCTTTACCAACTAGAGGACAGTGTTTATGTATGATTCTTTCTGTCTTACCTTTGAAATTTTCAGTCAAAATACTACTTTCCAAGCTTAGTTAGGTTAGCTCCTTTCCCCCACCCACTCAGTGAGGTGTCATACATTTGTAATACAATCAGATTATTTTGTCACAGTCCCCATTCCATCTTGTGCATCCCCTCTCGGCTGATTTGTGAAGTTTGTATGGATTAAGATTCACTCTGTGCTGTAAAGTTTTTGGGTTTCAACAAATGCAAAGTGTCAATATATGCACCACAACAGTACCAGGCAGATTAGTTCCACCACCCTAAATCTCCTCTGCTCACAATATTTTGAGGGTTCCCAGGGAATCCCTTTCCGACTGATATCTCAGCTTAACCTTTAGTCCAAAAAACCTAGACTGTGAGTTCTTTCATCTCAGGCAGTGGTTCTAAGTCCCAGCTGCACACTGGAACTACATGGTGAACTAAAAAATACTGATGCCTGATCCTAACTCCAGATGCTGATTTAATTGGTCCCACCTGGTTTCATCAGTCTGGGATGTGGGTCTGGGCACTGGGACTCTGACAAGCTCCCCAGATGCTCACAGTGTGCAGCAAAGGTTTAGAACTACTGATCCTGGGCTCCTCTCTGTCTTGTTTGGATCCAGCTGACTTTTGATTAAAACACAAATGATTAATTGCTGCATTTGCATCACCTTGGGGAGATATTATTAATTATCATATAAATTTGTGAATAAGTAATATAGCAAGGATAAAAAGGATAAATTTCACACATTAAATCATCATGTATGCAAAACACAACTTAGTTTTTACTCTCTGACTTCAAAATGAACCTCAATTTCTACTGGTGATGGCAAATTTAATTTTGACAAATCAAAGATACTTAATTATGTCTTCTAATTTAAAACTCACTTCTTTGGGAGTAAATGGTTCAATTCAGCTTTCTCCCTCCCTTTCTCTGTTCATTTTTTCCCTGGAATAATCTAAGTTTGAGTCCAGGTGATCTCAAGTGGCATTGGCATTAGGGAAGACTCGTCTGGCTGGAGGAGGCTTGTCTGCTGTTGTTTTTGTTTGCTCAGCCTGTGCAGTGCCAGGTGAGCAAGTGCCACTTGCTCTGTGGGTATTTGATCATGTTCCAGGCTGGCTCCCCCAGTAGAAAGAGGACATGGAGCAAAAACTGAGTCACATTGTTACTCTTTCTTCCCTACCTTGAGGTTTGCATCATGCACTCTATGCTTGCTGCCCTCTAGTTTTGCTAATGAAAAGTAGTGCTAAGATTTTAGAATTAAAAAACCTGCTTTTCTCTATCAAGAATCTGACTCTCTTCAAATAATGGGTTGGCTCTTCAGACTATTGCTTCTCCTGTGTACTTTCTACAAATCCATTCAGAAATTCAGTCTCCTCTTGTGTTCTGGGCTGTATTCTGCCATCAGTTCCAAAGCAGTGAAAGGCACTTACCAAAATGGTGAAGGACTTGAAGCAACAAGAAAAATGTGACAAAGAAAAATATTTATTGATGTCTCAAAATAACCCCTTTCTCCTATCATATCATGGTGTGATATGGACCTGATACTCCAAATAAATTTCAGTTTGGAATGGGATAGATTTGGAAGGTAGATTTCCATGCAAGTGGTAGTAATAAAGACCAATAAGATATATCTGCATTTAAAGACTCATAGATCTTTCTTCCCATGTAACAGAAAAAGCTGGACATATCTTTGAGGCTTGGCTACAGCTCCAGACCACATGCAGTCAAGACCTCACGATGCAGAAACAAACTGTTGGTACCTATTCTGTATGTATTCTAGGGAGATTTCACTGCCAAGGTGACACTTAGCAATAGCTGTCGAAGGGGACTTCAGTCAAAATCTATAGAGATTTTTTTTAAAAAAAGATGAATTAAAGCATTGGAGAATGAAAACCCAGTGAAAGAACAGATTGTTAACTCTTTGTTCAGATTCAGAAGATGAGTAACCATATTTTGTCTTTTGTTTTGTCCTCAGCTGGAAAGGCAGCTAATGATGCAGAATGAAATGAGGGAAAGACAAATGGCCATGCAGATTGCTTGGTCCCGGGAATTCATCAAATATTTTGGAACATTTTTTGGCATTACAGCCATCTCTTTAACAGCTGGGTATGTTTGCTATTTACTTTAAACTTTTCTTGAATAATTTACTTCTCTTTGTCTTTTCTATTGCCATAATATTATTAAGTTGGCCAAGGTAGGACTTTGCTCTAAATAGCATATACGTAAAAGTAGCCTCTTGTTGCTTAGTCCTCGAGGCTAACTCTGAAGAAGCAGGGTAGTAATAGTTAATTCTGCCTGTAGTTTCTTAGATTTCTTCTGTATATTTCTCCACTTCGTAAGTTGGAGGACTGACTTGACACCAAGATAGGAGACCCCTACAAGTTTATCTCCACAATCCCTAAGTGGTAGGCACTAATCCTTACCCATTTTAAAAACAAGGGATCTGAGCTTCCAAGTCAAATAAAGTTGAGCAAGTCATAGACCTTGCCCTTGAGACCTGCAGAATCTGGTGAGGGATATTGGGTAAGAAAATCTTATTTCCATAGAAGATTCAAATGAATTAAAGAACTTCTGAGAACCCAGATATAAAACCATCCTCATATAGCCACCTAATCTTTGACAAAGCAGACAAAAACATACACTGGGGAAAAGAATCCTTATTCAATAAATGGTGCTGGGAAAACTGGATAGCCACATGTAGAAGACTGAACCA